>CM019175.2:9810869-10026437 GCA_009739505.2 Apolygus lucorum
ATATATATATAAATCAAAACACGAGTGTGAATCGCAAAAGAGGCCTAATCTCCGTTCAAATTTTAGCTGACCAAAATGCGATCGATGGTTGGTGATTTTTTTTTTTTTTTTGATTTTTTTTCCCCTTCATATTGGATGGTTGGTGATTTTGTAGACGAGTGATCTGTGAAAGAAAAATAATAAACCATTGTGTAAAAATTTGCAGCGTTTTTTTAACGATTTGCACTGAAAGTCATCCAAAAAATTGTGATTTTTACCGGAAATGTCGTCGTACTTTCTATTCAGTTGGTCGTAGCGACCTGGGGTTGGTCTCATTCGATTCTGCGTGAAAAATCCTATAAAAATTGGTGAGCGTTTCGAAATTTTATTAATTATTTTGAAAATTCTAGGGAATAAATACGACCCAAATTCCTGGTAAAAATCATAATTTTTAAAATGATTTTCAGTGCAAATTGTGAATAAAATTACGATTTTCAGCGGAAATTTCGTCGTAGTTTGAATACGGTTGGTCGTGTGCGAGCGTTTCGAATTTGTATTGATTATTTGATAGTCTTAGGGATTAAATACGAGCGAAATTCCGGTAAAAATCATAATTTCTTTTATGATTTTCAGTACAAATCTTTAAGTAGTAATACGATTTCAGCGGAAATGTCGTCGTAGTTTCTATACGGTTGGTCGCAGCGACCTGGGTTGGTCTCATTCGATTCTGCGTGAAAAATCCTGTAGGAATTTGTGACCGTCTGGAATTTTGATTGATTATTTTGACAATGTTACGTCATAGATATGTCGAGAGTTCGGGAGAAAATCATTTTAAAAACGCTGCAAATCATTGCTCAAAGGTTATTATTTTCTGTATAGATCACCCTTCTGTATAGATCACTGGTTCTCCATCAATAGCACCTACCACCATCTGTATTCTCCCTTGACCTTCCCTCTCAAATTTCAGCTTCCTGCGTTCAACAGGAGAGGAAATGGCCTTGGAGCTCACTCAGCTGATCAGTGACCACTCAGGCACCTTCAACATTCTCCATTGACCCGCCCTCTAAAATTTCAGCTTCCTGCGTTCAACAGGAGAGAAAATGGCCTTGGAGCTCGCTCAGCTGATCAGTGACCACTCATGCGCCTTCAGCATTCTCCATTGACCCGCCCTCTCAAATTTCAGTTTCCTGCGTTCAACAGGAGAGGAAATGGCCTTGGAGCTCACTCAGCTGATCAGTGACCACTCAGTCACCTTAAGCATTCTCCATTGACCCGCCCTCTCAAATTTCAGTTTCCTGCGTTCAACAGGAGAGAAAATGGCCTTGGAGCTCACTCAGCTGATCAGTGACCACTCAGGCGCCTTCAGCATTCTCCATTGACCCGCCCTCTCAAATTTCAGTTTCCTGCGTTCAACAGGAGAGAAAATGGCCTTGGAGCTCACTCAGCTGATCAGTGACCACTCATGCGCCTTCAGCATTCTCCATTGACCCGCCCTCTCAAATTTCAGGTTCCTGCGTTCAACAGGAGAGGAAATGGCCTTGGAGCTCACTCAGCTGATCAGTGACCACTCAGGCGCCTTCAGCATTCTCCTTTGACCCTGTCTCTCAAATTTCAGGTTCCTGCGTTCAACAGGAGAGGAAATGGCCTTGGAGCTCACTCAGCTGATCAGTGACCACTCAGGCGCCTTCAGCATTCTCCTTTGACCCTGTCTCTCAAATTTCAGGTTCCTGCGTTCAACAGGAGAGGAAATGGCCTTGGAGCTCACTCAACTGATCAGTGACCACTCAGGCGCCTTCAGCATTCTCAATTGACCCGCCCTCTCAAATTTCAGGTTCCTGCGTTAAACAGGAGAGGAAATTGCCTTGGAGCTCACTCAGCTGATCAGTGACCACTCAGGCGCCTTCAGCATTCTCCTTTGACCCTGCCTCTCAAATTTCAGGTTCCTGCGTTCAACAGGAGAGGAAATGGCCTTGGAGCTCACTCAGCTGATCAGTGACCACTCAGGCGCCTTCAGTATTCTCCACTGACTTTTGATTATGGAAATTTGATTACTGGTTACGCAGAAGGCAAAACTGTATACAAATCGAAGAAATGAACAGCGATCGCATTTCAGTCAGAAAAAATTTCAACGGAGATTAGACCTCTTTTGCGATTCACACTCATGATTCTGTTTTATCGAAGGAAAACCTTCAAGTACTCGTAGGGACAGAACGGTTTGCCCTACAGAGCTCCGGGTGGTCTCAAAAATTTTTAAAAATTCAGTACTATTTAAAATTGGTGAAAAAACGATACCTTTATTTCGAGAGTTTTCGAGCTAGGGCACTCTTGAAAATTTCAACCCTTAATTTTCACCCCTTAGAAGTGACCTACATCAACCAAAAGCTTCGCGGCACAACTAGACCCCAAATGGAGCCCGTATACCAAATTTCATCGAAATCGGTCCATGGTAACTAAGAAAAGTGCCGCGTACGGCGTACGGCGTACGGCGGACGGACGGAAATTTTTTTATTCGATTTTCGTATTCTACGTACCTTGAAACGTAAAACATCAAATTTTGAGGGGGGGTTAAAATTTTTTTTTTTCTTGCTCGATTCCAAAGGCTTATTATTGAAAATAATAAACCAAAAACGCTGCAAATCATTGCTCAAAGGTTTATTATTTTCTGTATAGATCACCCTTCTGTATAGATCACTGGTTCTCCATCAATAGCACCTACCACCATCTGTATTCTCCCTTGACCTTCCCTCTCAAATTTCAGCTTCCTGCGTTCAATAGGATTGAAAATGACTTCGGAGCTCACTCAGCTGATCAGTGATCTGAGGAGTGAAGAAGATCTCCTCGAATGCTGGAGACGCCTGGAAGAGCACTTCCATTCCATAGGATTGAAAATGGCTTCGGAGCTCACTCAGCTGATCAGTGATCTGAAGAATGAAGAAGCTTTTGAGCAATAATTTGCAGCGTTTTTTACCCACCAACATTTTGCTTCCTCACTACCGAAGGTAGGGAAGCTTTGTATTCGTGAAAGAAGTGAAAAAAAAAATGTCCTCCAAAATCAAAATTTCAACTTGCTTTTTGCGTTTTAGAGCTTCCCGAACAATTTTGGTTCCGTGTCTGTCTGTCGGTCTGTCTGTGGTCAATCCTTGTCCCGGGCAAAACTATACTAACCTGTGGTCCGATTTTGATGAAATTTTCAGGGATTGTGCGGGTTAGGTCCTAGACGGTCCCCTATAAATTTCAGCACCTTCGGACCAATAGGAGCGAGTGCGCATGCGCAAACGTGAATTTCCTGGAACCTCGGTTTCTCGATTTCTAATGAACCGATTTTTCTCAAATTTGGAGGTTAGTTAGGGACTAACTTCTAAGAGACACCCTATAAGTTTCAATCAAATTGGTCAAGCAATAGCCGGATAATGGAGAATGGTCAATGGAGAATGTTGAAGGTGCCTGAGTGGTCACTGATCAGCTGAGTGAGCTCCAAGGCCATTTCCTCTCCTGTTGAACGCAGGAACCTGAAATTTGAGAGGGCGGGTCAATGGAGAATGCTGAAGGCTCCTGAGTGATCACTGATCAGCTGAGTGAGCTCCAAGGCCATTTTCTCTCCTGTTGAACGCAGGAAGCTGAAATTTGAGAGGGCGGGTCAATGGAGAATGCTGAAGGTGCCTGAGTGGTCACTGATCAGCTGAGTGAGCTCCAAGGCCATTTCCTCTCCTGTTGAACGCAGGAACCTGAAATTTGAGAGGGCGGGTCAATGGAGAATGCTGAAGGTGCCTGAGTGGTCACTGATCAGCTGAGTGAGCTCCAAGGCCATTTCCTCTCCTGTTGAACGCAGGAACCTGAAATTTGAGAGGGCGGGTCAATGGAGAATGCTGAAGGTGCCTGAGTGGTCACTGATCAGCTGAGTGAGCTTAAATATTACAGTGGAAGAAAGATAAAGAGGGAGAGGGAGCAAAAACCTTTTCTAGGTATGTCACATCTAAGCGGAAATCATCCGGGGGTGCAGGGGGCGAAGCCCCCGCCGAGGCGCGCAGCGCCGAGTTTTCGCATACTGATTCTATACGTCCATGTTACAATGAGTGAGGAAGCTATACTGCCCACCCAACTTGGCAGACGTTTTTTTTACCTACCAGCTAGGTACTACCTACCACACCATACTGGCTTCACACCTTCACAATCAAGTTTATTAGAAAGAACTAAACGCTTCACACTCGATTGGAAAAATAGAAAGCTTCATACGGAAATTTGATTACTGGTTACGCAGAAGGCAAAACTGTATACAAATCGAAGAAATGAACAGCGATCGCATTTTAGTCCGATAAAATTTGAATGGAGATTAGACCTCTTTTGCGATTCACACTCATGATTCTGTTTCATCGAAGGAAAACCTTCAAGTACTCGTAGGGACCGAACGGTTTGTCCTACAGAGCTCCGGGTGGTCTCAAAAATTTTTAAAAATTCAGTACTATTTAAATTTGGTGAAAAAACGATACCTTTATTTCGAGAGTTTTCGAGCTAGGGCACTCTTGAAAATTTCAACCCTTAATTTTCACCCCTTAGAAGTGACCTACATCAACCAAAAACTTCGCGGCACAACTAGACCCCAAATGGAGCCAATGGATATAACAAATTTGAACCAAATCGGTCCAGTGTTGCTAAGAAAAGTGCCGCGGACGGCGGACGGACATTGCAAATTTGGATTCTACGCACCTTGAAACGTAAAGTGACAAAGTTTGAGGGGGGGGGGGGGGGTTATAAAAATTTTTGCGATACGATCACATAGGCTTATTATTAGAAACTAGCTGAAAAGCCTACTAAAAGTAGGCAAAACGCTTCTTCCGACTCTCCCCGCATCCCACTCCCTCCGGCTCCTCCCGCCTCCGATTCCCCCCCTCCCGCCCCACCGACTCGTCCCGCCTCCCACGACCCCTCCGTGCATACGTACGTACGTACGGTTGGCGTTTTATTATATTAGATAATAAACCAAAAGTATGATTTTCAGGGAAAATCGTTAAAAAATTCGATTTTTAGGGAAATTATAGAAAAACCGCTGCAAATCATTGCTCAAAGGTTTATTATTTTCTGTATAGATCACCCTTCTGTATAGATCATTGGTTCTCCATCAATAGCACCTACCACCATCTGTATTCTCCCTTGACCTTCCCTCTCAAATTTCAGCTTCCTGCGTTCAATAGGATTGAAAATGGCTTCGGAGCTCACTCAGCTGATCAGTGATCTGAGGAGTGAAGAAGATCTCGAATGCTGGAGACGCCTGGAAGAGCACTTCCATTCCATAGGATTGAAAATGGCTTCGGAGCTCACTCAGCTGATCAGTGATCTGAAGAATGAAGAAGCTTTTGAGCAATAATTTGCAGCGTTTTTTACCCACCAACATTTTTTTTACCTACCAGCTAGGTACTACCTACCACACCATACTGGCTTCACACCTTCACAATCAAGTTTATCAGAAAGAACTAAACGCTTCACACTCGATTGGAAAAATAGAAAGCTTCATATGGAAATTTGATTACTGGTTACGCAGAAGGCAAAACTGTATACAAATCGAAGAAATGAACAGCGATCGCATTTTAGTCCGATAAAATTTGAATGGAGATTAGACCTCTTTTGCGATTCACACTCATGATTCTGTTTTATCGAAGGAAAACCTTCAAGTACTCGTAGGGACCGAACGGTTTGTCCTACAGAGCTCCGGGTGGTCTCAAAAATTTTTAAAAATTCAATACTATTTAAAATTGGTGAAAAAACGATACCTTTATTTCGAGAGTTTTCGAGCTAGGGCACTCTTGAAAATTTCAACCCTTAATTTTCACCCCTTAGAAGTGACCTACATCAACCAAAAGCTTCGCGGCACAACTAGACCCCAAATGGAGCCCATATATAGCATTTTTCAGTCAAATGAAACCTTTTTTCAATCAAATGAAACTTCTTACCAACCAAATGAAACTTTGTTTCAATCAAATGAAACCATGTTCCAATCAAATGAAACCTCGTACCAATCAAATGAAACTTTCTTCAAACAAATGAAACCTTATTTCAATCAAATGAAACTCATTGGTCCAACCATAAGTGCAGTGAGAAGGAATACGAGAGTGACATTGCATAGAGAAGGGATGCTGGCGGCGCTGCGTTGAAAAGACACTGTGAAATTACATAGAGAAGGAATGCTGGCGGCGCTGCGTTGAGAAGGACTGAAAGAATACTCGACTCGATGATGAGTGATCAGTGATCAGTAATATGGTTGGACCAATGAGTTTCATTTGATTGAAACAAGGTTTCATTCGATTGGAACATGGTTTCATTTGATTGGTACGAGGTTTCATTTGATTGGAACAAACTTTCATTTGGTTGGTACGAAGTTTCATTTGATTGAAAAAAGGTTTCATTTGACTGAAAAATGCTATACCAAATTTGAACCAAATCGGTCCAGTGTTGCTAAGAAAAGTGCCGCGGACGGCGGACGGACATTGCAAATTTGGATTCTACGCACCTTGAAACGTAAAGTGACAAAGTTTGAGGGGGGGTTATAAAAATTTTTTGCGATACGATCACATAGGCTTATTATTAGAAATAATAAACCAAAAGTATGATTTTCAGGGAAAATCGTTAAAAAATTCGATTTTTAGGGAAATTATAGAAAAAATCATAAAATCGTATTCAAAATACGAATACGTAGCAGCTACTATCAGCCCGGGGCGATGATAAACCCCAATCCGCATAATCCCTGAAAATTTCATCGAAATCGGTAATAAGTTCGTATAGTTCTGCCCGTTAAGTACAAGGATTGCTTGACAGACATGGAACCAAAATCGTTCAGGAAACCAGATTATGATTTGGGAAACCTTTGTTTTCAACTTTGAAAAACTTCCACTAACTTGGTAAACCCGGAAGCACAATTTTGATCAATAAAATCCATCATGAGCAGAGTATGACGTCACCTCTCCAACAAGAGGAGTCATCTACAATCCTCAACGGCTCCAACTCGTGAATCTTTCAGTAACCAGTCGCAGTTTCCCTCTTATTGCATAACTGATTTCAAGCTGGATTGCATAACTGATTTCAAGCTGATTATAATAAAACAGGTACCCAAACGCCATCTGATTGAAAAAAACGCCGTCTGTGCCATAATTGCAAGGGGTGACTCCCGTCTCAAAGTAACATCATACCTACACAGCGAAAACGGGAGATTTGCACTCAATTTCAGTAGATAAATAATTTTTGTTGAACTTTTTCCATCTCTGAAAAAAATTAGGAACCTCTGTAAAGTATTGTTGAATAATCGTTGCAGTACTCAATCACAGACCGTAGAAGAGAACCAAGGGGGGCTCCCAGGAGCTTCTTACATAACTTTCCTCGAGGAGTGTAATATCTCTTAACCGAAATACTCACTTGAGCCTGCAATTTGGCCTTTTCGCGTTCGACGAGAAGAAATTCTTGAAGCTCTTTCTCCATCGCCTCGTTCCCCAAATTCGCCGGAAGGTCCGAACTCGACGAAAACAGATCTGACATTTTTCTCGAGGAGTACTTCAAAAACTGTAGGAAATTTGTGTTTCAAGACCGATTTTTTTTATGTATTAACGAGAGAATGAACTCGACGAATGTTGAATTGAACGAATTTGAGGTCCAATAGCCGTTCAAAAACGGTAATTTAGAAGGAAAATGGTTCAAATTTGAGTGAAAACTGCAATGTGCTTGATATCTTATCACTCGTCCTTATCAATGTTCAAGAATCGACCATTTCTTCTGTGTGGTCACAACGATCGTTGAACACATGACTAGAATTGACTATTCCTTCTGTATGATACTTTACGTCAAAATGTTAACGTGAAAGCCATAATTACTTTATTAAAAAATAAATTAATAATTTTGTAATGAAAATTTCCTACCTCAACTGCCTGAAAAGTGTAAAAATCGGACATTTCAGATGATTGATTTGAAGCATTACTTCTTCGTGGCCTCTTCAACCTCAATCAGCTGATTGAGCTCACAACACTGCGTTCGCCATTTTATTTCTACTTTCCTCGCCTATTTTTTGTATTATTTTGCGAATTCCGAATCTGTCAAAAATCGATAGGTCCTTTTGAGTTAAATTTCCTGTGTTTTTTTCCGTCGTTCTCATCTGCAAATTTGATTCTACGAGAGAACATTTCTCAGATCTTCTCCGGTAGATTTCGTATCCGCCCCTTCAACAATGTGATTTTCCGAAGTGTGAGTTTCAAGCGCGTTCGAAAAAATGTCAAAGACTTCACGTTTTGGAGTGATTTTCGTGTGATTTTTGCATGGATTTGTACGAGAAAACGATCGATTCTTCTGGGACGTCGAAGTTTTCCGTTTTTCATCCGAAGTTTTCCAACCCACGACAGCTGGTTTCGGAGCTGTTCCCGACTTTTGACTTCCCCTTTTATTTTTGAGAATGTAAGTACATAATATGACGTGAGGTCGTAAATTGTGTTTATTTCCTACGAGTTATTTCGTTTCTTTATAATGTTATGATAATACGAAGGAAGACCATTGAAAAATGATGTAACTGTCTAATCTGGTTCATGCTAAGTAGGTACCTAGTAGGAAATAAACTACAATCAAGTGGAATGCTCAGTTTTGTGAATTGTTTTTTTTTCTCCGTGAAACCAACAAAAAATATTGAATGAATTGGTATTTATGAACGCTATTTCCCAAGTGTAAATGCGTTTATGTTCTAATCTTGAAACCAGATACGATTAATTAATCTTGATCTAATACGATTAACATTAGATTATACGATACTCTGAAATTTAATTAAATAATGTTAATTAAGATCCCAGTTTATCATACATAATGCGTTTCTCAGGAAATCCACGTTACTGTAGATTCTGAATTTCCAATTGAAATAACTGATTTTGTCTTGAAAATATCATTTCGATCGAAGGGTAACCGGACTCTGCATAAAACATTCAATTTCCTTGTAAAAAGCTACAATTTTCTCGAAAAAGCTTCCATTTGAAGCTCAGCAACCCACTATTGTAGTCAACAAATCAACTTTTTCCCCACTCTGAGGTGAGTCAATTCGAAGGCAAGTCCGCTAGATGGCGCAAGACTTGCCTTAAATTTTTAGACAGGGAACATCCCAGAGTATTAACCCTTAATATCCTGAAGTATCTTTTAGGAAGTCCGATTTTTACCTAGAACAAAAAAAATGTATCCACTTTTAAACCAAAACTGATAGGTAGCTGTTGGCTATTTTGATACTTCAACTTTCGACTGTGTAAGAAAACGAAATGAACAAAATAATTCTCGAGTTTACAGATTATATTAGGGTCTTCGAGGTACCTTCTGCCCTCATATCTTATCTTGTAGCCTATAGTCATTCCTCAACGCCGAGGAACTCCTCAAGGAGGCGTTGAGGAACCGTCGCATGGCCATTGGTCAAAATAATAAACAGATTTATCTAGCTGGAGATTTTAACGTGGATTTGCGACAAAACTCAAACGAGAGATCTGACTTGCTAGCGCTGCTTGAATCATTCTCGATTCAAAGTACGACGTTGGAGGTTACGAGGCCTGCTTCAAATACCTGCCTCGACAACATCTTTACGAATGCTCCGAATGGGATAAATAGCACAATTTTTGATAACCACCTGTCAGACCATGTTTCCCTCCAGCTACACATAGATTATATCCAGACAGTCTGTAAACCAATAAAATACAGGTTATCACGTATCTATGGCGCACATGAGATGGAGCGTTTCTCCCTCAGTATTGGGAGTGTCAATTGGGAGCACATTTCCCAACTGAGCTCAGTGGAATCTAAATACAGTGCTTTTTGGGAGAGGTTCTATGGTTTGTTTGACCAACACTTTCCTCTGAAGTCTGTCTTGTGTAGAGATAAGCCTGACCCCTGCAAAAGGTTTATCAACTGTGACCCTGAGGTGGCTGCTTCACGTGATCGTATACAGACCTGGTACCACAGGATCTTGTCAAATCCTAATGCAAAAAGGGAATACCGCAGACTCCTGAAACAGCACTCACGGCTCCTAAACACGAAAACTCGCACGTTCAATGATTCTAAAATCAACAAAGCAGCGAACAAAAATAAAGAAATGTGGAAAATCATAAAGCAAAAAGCGTCAAATTCGGATATTGGTCACAAGATCTCGCATAATGGCCGGGTCATTGATGATTCGGCTGAACTAGCTGAACTTTTTTCTGAACAATTTGGAAAATTCAGCTCTACTTATACCCAACCTATGGTCAGTGTCACTCAAGCAGCACAGATGATGAACGTGAGGACCGACAGTTTCTTCATCACACCCGTCTCAATAGAGGAGGTGATCAATACAACTATGAAGCTGAAAAGCACTGTAGGTAGTCCTGATGGAATACCTGCCAAAATCTTTAAAACTGTTATTCACCTAGTAGCTCCTGTGATTGCTGATATATGCAACTGCTCCTTTCAGACTGGAACATTCCCTGAAGCTCTTAAATGCAGTATCGTGACCCCAATTCCAAAAAAAGGGGATTTGTCTGACGTGAACAACTATAGACCTATAAGCCTGGTATGTTTTTTAGCCAAAGTTCTGGAGAGCCTCATGAAATCTCGCCTCTTGAATTACTTAAACTCATTCAAGTTTTTTAATGATTCTCAGCATGGGTTTCTTCAAAATCGGTCTACAGAGACCGCTCTTGCTGACTTAACGAATGGAATTTGCGAAGCATTGGATCAGGGCCTCTGTGTAGCAGGTTGTATGGCTGATCTAGCCAAGGCTTTTGACGTAGCCCCTCACGACATTCTGCTGCACAAGCTAAAAAGACTGGGGATTCGTGGAGTTGCGGAGGAATGGTTTAGATCATATCTTACCAAACGACCATGGAGAGTAAAGATTGACGGGATTGAGGGCCCTCAGTATTCCTCGATAAAGCATCTTCTGAGATCTGTACCACAGGGCACTTTGCTTGCCCCAATTCTCTTCCTCGTACTTATAAACGACCTGCCTATAGCGCTGAAGAACATTAACACTCGTGTAATAAACTTTGCGGACGACACAAATTTCTTAGTGTCTGCTCCCACAAAAGAGGTGTGTCTCGAACGTATGCAGAATCGCTTTGAGCAGTTGAAGCGTTGGACAGAGGAAAACCATCTTATTCTCAATGAGAGTAAGACTAGCTGGGTTTATTTCTCTACTAGAAGCTCCATAAGCTGCTCACCTCAGATGCTAACCTTGGGTGACTGCGCTGTTGAAATATCGGACTCGACGAGGTTTTTGGGCGTCACGATCGATCTAAATCTTAGTTTTGGGGAGCACATAGATGACGTGATTAAACGGCTGAGTTCGGTATGCTATTGCTTACGAAGGCTTCGCTCTCTTACATCAAAGCCTGTCTTAATATGCGCATACTACGGTCTTTTTGTAGCCAGAGCTCGATACGGAATTCTTTCCTGGGCTTCACTTTCAAACCTCCAAAGTGTATTTGTTGTGCAAAAGAGATCTCTTCGGATAATGCTGGGTCTACCTTCGGGTTCCTCCTGCCGTGGCCGCTTCAAGAAGGAAGGATTTTTAACACTTCCAAGTATTTTTGTACTTGAGGCACTTATGTACTACAAAAAACATCAGAGCAGCTTCGACCCATCCCGACTATGCCATGAGTACGCTACAAGAGCTGGAAATCACCTTCATCAGGTTCCTCTCCACAGCCTTCAGTTTTTTAAGAAATGCCCCAAAATACAAAATAATAAGCATCGTCAATCACTTCATTCTGCACATCCAGAGGAAAACTGTCAAAATTGATTCTCCAGTTCCAGTCTTCCGAAACGCCATAAAAAAATACTTGATAAATTTAGAACTTTACTCCTTAAGAGAATTCTTTACCTAACGTCCATTTATCTAGTCATGCTGTGTACCTACAAACATTAATATAGACGACGTTTGCTCTATCTTATTTTTATATTTGATGTGATAGCAATAAAGATTTATTATTATTATTATTATTGTCGCTTGCTCTGCGCTATTCACAGTCGTCATGTCGAGGAAATCCTTGAGGAGTTCCTCGAGTCGTATGACCATTTCCTCAGCGTCGTATTCACAACCCAATTCGACGTTGAGGAAATCCTTGAATTCGGCTTATAAGGAGCAGAATATCGAGGCACATGAAAAGGTCCCTCAAGGAGTTCCTCAACACTTTTTTGTTAACTATCGGGTTGGGTTACCCACTTTTTTCCAATTTTCTGTAGTCAGAATGGTAATTCTGAGCAATTATCCGGTCAACTCCGATATTTCTCATACTTAACCATGATATATGTAGAGTAGTAAATATCAATATTCAGACCGAAATAAGTGTCGGAAAGGAAAATATATTGTGAAACTTACCTTAGTAGTACTTACTTACTTACACTTACCTTAGTAGTCATACTCCACGTTTGTGGAGGGAGGTGCGGGGAAGCGTGCCTCGATACGGAAACCGAAAACAACATTTATCGGCCATTTAGCAGAGTTTATGTTTAAAAGAAAGTACTCTGATTACAAAACAAGAGTGCATCATCTATTCAGAGCAATTGGCCATCTGTATAACGGTGAAACGAACACCCTAACATCACTCGTGAAGATAGCGAGTCAGATACAGATAGCGAGTCAGATGACTACCTACTAAGGTAAGTTTCACAATATATTTTCCTTTTCCGACACTTATTTCGGTCTGAATATTGATATTTACTACTCTACATAAATCATGGTTAAGTATGAGAAATATCGGAGTTGACCGGATAATTGCTCAGAATTACCGTCAGAATCCTTACATAATGCTTCGATAATCATAATTGAAGGCCTTGCTCAAAAAACGAGCTATATGCATTTTTCACAATTTGTTGGGAATCAAAAACAGTTTCAGAAATTCCTGCTTCAAAATTTTAAAAATCCAAGTATAATAAAAAAATCCAAGTAATTATGACTAAGGACGGATAGCAACTATATAATTATGATTTGATTTTTTTGAATAATTTACTCGAAGCGCAGCAAGCATTTGAAGTTTGCAGATAGCTCGTTTTTCCAACCAATAGTTTTCCAAATGCCTATTTTCATCACTAGTTTGTTAAACAAATTCTCCTATAACTTTCCAACCACATTACATATATATGAATCATTACCACATTACATATATATGAACTTTCCAACCACATTATATATATGAATCATCAATATCATCGGACTTTTTTACATAAACACTCCATCATTTTTTAGGAACATAAATATGAGGGGTCGAATAACGAGGTAAATAGCGAGGTAAAAAGAGGTAAATATAGCTCATAATTCAACCCAATAACGTATTCGAGTTGTCAAGCTATCTGCCAGATGGTCCGATTTTTTACATTTATTTGACATTTTATTTTAATTTTATAACTATCGGAAGGCTATATATGAAGCAGTATGTTTTTCTGACCCCAAACTGTACTTACGGATGTCAGTAAATAAATAAATGTTGTATGCGAAGCTGTATACGTTTGTATTTAGAGCAATGAGGAGAAAAAACAGATAAAACAAATTACAGGAGAAGTTATGAATGTTTGATCGCATTCTTGTTTCTCGTTTGCAGACAACTTCGGTGATTTGTTTCGACAGTACTCATGTGGTGTTCCCACAATTTAACTTAGTATAAACACAATTACTAGAAATTAGTACAGAAAAGAACACGTCATTACATCTTTCACCAAGAACTGAGGCACTGAGTTGCAAAAGTGTTTCTTTACTTGCCGAGCAATTTTGAGAAAATGAGAAAAACTAATAACAGCTGAGCAAAATTAGTTTTCTATTATCTTTCTTTTCTACTTGGGTTGGGTTACTATCACTACTAGATGGATTCGCTGGAAAACTAACGGGCTCAGAAATTATCATAATAATAATGAATGAAGTTTATAAAGAAGCACATTTGCTACCAACTTTCGTAAAGAAGCATTTTTGCAACTATTGATCCAGTAAAGATCCTGGTTTGACACTCACCTCCTGGTGATAATTATCTACCGCAGAGATGACTTTTTAGGAGAAAAATTGACTAAACCCGTATTTATAAACTCTAATTTTAATAATAATTTAACCAATAATTTCCCAACATTTATCACCTTTTTAAAAATTGAGTTAAAATCTTGCTTCAACATCGACTATGAAAAACAAAAAATAGGTAACCTTAGATATTTTACTTGAATCGCCTCTTCGCAAGAACTTAGCGATGTTTCTTGGATCAAAAAATGCTAATACCTACTTACTACAAAAAATGTTAGATAATCACCAGAGAAAGACAATAAAAAAAGTGGGTGTGGCACAAAGCTTCCTCGTATCCATAACCCGATTGCATAGATGATCCGATGCATAGGTAGTAGTTAATCTCAAAACACCAATCTCTAAGTACCTTTCACTACCCTCATAGGGGACCATCTACACGCTAATCTGGACAATCCTAGAAAATTTCATCAAATTCGAATGAAAAATTTAAGTCAGTAGAGATTGGATCATAGAATTTCTTGGCTTAGCTGAGAGTCGAACCCGGGGTTCCTGGATGGGAGTCACATGCGCTACCTCTGAACTAATGGAGCCTGGTGGTGGGATGTAAAGGATTTGAGATTCTCATGTCACACATGTGAAATTACGCGGGGAAGAATTGGGAAGGCAACAAATGCACGGCTGTTACAAGGATTTCACGTTCGCGCATGCGCATCGGCTACTATCAATCCAGGGTGATGATTTTCATAGGGGACCATCTAAACACTAATCTGTAACATCCCTGAAAATTTCATTGAAATCGGATGGAAAATGTAGAAGTTATGGCCGTTACAAGGAAATTCACGTTTGCACATGCGCAGTGGCTACTATCGTTCTGAAGATGGTGATTTTCATAGGGGACCATTTAAATACTAATCCTCATAATCCCTGGAAATTTCATTGAAATCGGATGGAAAATGTAGAAGTTATGGCCGTTACAAGGAAATTCACGTTTGCGGATACGCTGTCGCTTCCATCAGTCCGGGGATGATGATTTTCATAGGGGACCGTCTACACACCAACCCGCACAATCCCTGAAAATTTCATAGAAATCGGACAATAACTTGGTATAATTATGCCCATTACAAGGATTTCATGACAGACACGGAACCAAAATCGTTCAGAAAGGTCTAAAACGCGAGTGAAAATTTTGATTTTGGAGACCTTTTTTTTCATCCTTGAAAATTGAAAACAAAGCTTCCGCTACCTTGATAGACTCAGAAGCAATACGAAGGTTTTATAAATCCAGCCTATGGTAGAGGTGTGTCGGTACAGCTGTACCGGGACTGTGGAACCGAGTATCAGGTTGGAACGGTTCCACGCAGTGACAAAAACTCGACCCTTACTGGTCCAGTTCCACGGACTGATAAGATATCTTAAGATGGCTCTGGACCGGGAAGAGAATCTTTTCTATCGGTCCAGTTCCATCCTCACCAATCAGAATGATCTGATCAATCATCTCATCAATCTGATCATTCTGATTGGTGAGGATGGAACTGGACCGGTAAGGATGTAACCGGACCGATAAGATATCACAGAGAATGGTTCAATGGCTCTGGACCGGTAAGCATGGATCTTGTTCTCAGTTCTGTTCCATGTTGTACCTGGAAGCGCCCTTACTACTTCCATGGACTGAGAATGGTTCATGGAATGGCTCTTGAGCGGGAAGTTACCTTCTGGACTGGTTAGCATGGAAGTTGTCTCCAGTTTTATTAATTTATTATTGTCATGTTAAGTTCTTAAACTGCAACGTCATAATTCTTTCCTTGAATTGTTTGGTAACTATTATTTATAATAAATTGCCTCTTTTGTAACACTTGTTCAAATTCCTTCCTTTTAGCGAATTGTCAAGGAAAATGATGCTATTGTACTGCAAGTTGAGATCATAAGCATGGAAGAAGGACGATAGGGATTTGACTGCCTGCTTCATCCATGCCATGTGAGTGGGATTTGATCGCCTGTATCGGTAATGGAACTGTACCGGTAATTTGGAACGGTTACATCTTTGTCACCGTAACTGTTGGAACCGTTCCAGGGAAATACCTGGACCGACACACCTCTAGGCTATGGTCAGTAAAGACGCAGTTTTGCCACCACTGAAAGTATAAAGAAACAGTTTTGCAACCATTCGAAGCTTTGGGAGAAATGAAGCAGTTTTGCAACTCAACCACTAGAGTAAAGAGCTAGTTTTGCAACTAGACGTCACTTTTGAAGCTATTTTTAGAGAGTAAGGAACGCGTTTTGCTGCAAACTAATGGCACCAATCGAAAGAGCGCGAAAAATCCTATAAGGAACCACTGCCATCTCGATTTTGGAAAAAATCGTAAAGAAACACTTTTGCAACTCAGTGCCTCAACTCTACTCTCCTTTTATTCACATTATACATTCTAAGTTTTGTATTCTGGTTACTAAGCAACATATAATAACGTTTCCACAATCATCACTGAAGGCACGTTACAACTCACATCCGAATTCGCAGTCCAGGAGGATTCAATGTTCTTCTGGAATCACTAGGATACTTTTCAATGTTCAGATTGTCAGCCGTCCGAACGATGAAATTCGTGATATTGTTTGAAGGTACAGCCCATGATTCGGGAATTTTCAAGCGCAATCAGACTCTGCCTTGAGAAATGCTATCATCAAATAGACCCTAATCCGTCTCAAATAATCACCAGCAGAAGTCGCACAAACACAAAACCAACTGACGTAATAGTTGGGTTTCCTCGTCAGAGATGGGGCCACTGTCGAAGACAACACAGATCCCTTTATGAAGTGAAATTTTCCACCTTATTCCTTGAATATATTACTTTATGAGAAATAATAGACACCAACATCCCACAAGGATCTTTCCAAGTCTCCATCTTCTACGCCAACAAAATAGGGTTTAAAAACAGGTTCTGCTGACTCAGGTTGCCCTTGAAGAGATCATTCTTGAGCTGACAGACTGTAATAGGGCCTTTTAGGAACCTTCTGCTCAAATATTCTACAGATTTGTCAAAATACATCTAACTTGTATGAGAAAACAAATTTTTTGAACAAGCGGGAAATTAAGGGTTAACGTAGCGTTTAAAGAAAGAGTAGTTATTAGCTCATGGCCTATTTACGAGGGACGTCCGGAAAAAAAGGGGACAAATGCTGTTAAAATTAGAAAAATGCATATATTTTAATGAAATTTTCAGGATATGTTCAAAATTTAATCCTTTATTTTTCAACATAGTCCCCGGCAAGTTCCACACACTTCTGCATCCTAGGCACGAGCTTTTTATGCCTTCGTCATAGACGCTCCGCTCCATCTCCAACAGCCACTTCTCCACAGTCTCCTTGACCTCCTCGTCGCTGGAAAAACCGTTTTCCACCCAGGAACTCCTTCAGTTCGCCAACAATATCGCCAACAACTCGCCAACAATATCGCGCAATGAGGAATTTCACCAATTTCTGTTTGCATTTTTTCTGAATAGTTAATGGTGTGGGATAGATGAAAATCGGGCTGATTTCGGAAAATAAGTCTCCTGTTATTTTTGGGAGACAGTCAAAATTTTTAATTTCAAAACTAACCGGGAAAACAGACGTCCAGCGGGAACGCTCGCTGATTGGGCTATTCGGATCGCCGTCTCCTCCCAGCGTTGCCCATTGGGACGACGAAATCGTGTTTTCTAAGAGAAAAGTTATCAAACAAAAACAGAGGAAACCTAATTTTCCCCATCTCGCTTTTTCTATTTTTTTCTTCAGTTTTTCGATTTCGAACTTTACTGTTTCATGAAATTTTGCATCTGGGGACTATGGATTTCTCGATCTCAGCGCTTCAAGCTGCCATAAATGAACTATTCCAGCATGACGTCATTTTCCCGGTTTTTTAAACATTCGTATTTTCTACACTGTTATGTTTATTCGCAAATTAGGAAGTTCGGGCTGAAAGTTTGCCTTAGGGGGTTTTTAGAGGTGCTGAATCCGATTTTGGGGTCAAAAATAGGAAATTCCGACATGGTGAAATTCCTCATTAGAATTGCTCTAGGACTCCTTCGTTCTACCCCACTAAACTCCTTGCATGCAGAAGCAGGAGAGCCCCCTCTCAGCTTGAGGAGAGCCCTACTTGCTAGCAGATACGTGGCATCTCTTTTCTGCAAACTGCCTACCCTGAGTGACGAGATAAAAAATCTTTCCATTCGAGTCCTGACTGCCCGATATTGGGAAAAGAAAAAATCGCCAGCTATATGTGAAAGCTTTACCATCATAGCCCAAGATCTACAGTGGCTGGCCACAGAATTCACAGCCCACCAATATACAACAGAATATAGACTGCTGCTTAAGGCGCCTAGAGTAAACCAACTTCCAGAGAGAGCGTACAGTAGTGCCTTATCTCCTGATACTTCTCTCATCTCATACTTACAGGAACACTGGCCAGGAGGGACTTACATATACACGGACGGCTCTGTGAGCAGCGGGCTGTGCATACTACGATCAAACGAACGAATTTTGCAGGTCAATTCGTCTATGGAATTCGTCCTCTATTTTCACAGCCGAAGCCTATTTCTTGCCTCACTAAAATACACCAACGAACTCCAAACTGTCCCCAATACAGTGGTAATAATATCCGATTCACAGAGTGTATTATCTAAATTGAAAAATATCAATCCAAACTCAAAGATATCATATATAGAAAAAGAGATTTTAAACGAAATTGAAGCTTTGAGATCGAAAAACACACAAACAAGGTTCCTCTGGATAAGAGGACATAAAGGAATAATAGGAAATGAGATCGCGGACAAAAAAGCTGCTGAGAGTATAAATATTCCCCAGCGTGTATTCGATCCCCCAGTGTTCCCATACTCGGACCTTCGCAATACATTCCACCGACAACTTATAAAAGCATGGGAGAGTTTCCATAAGAATCACCCTTCTGGGGAGAGGTACAAAGCCCTATTCCCAAAACCCACAAAACGCGCCTGGTTTAAATCTATCACTAATAAACCCAAGGTGTTCTTCTCCACGATCTCCCGTCTGAGAACAAATCACCTCCTCACCAACGAGTACCTCAACAAGATTGGATTGTCCGATAACGACGAATGCTCTGCTTGCCCTGGTTTAACAGAAACGGCAGAGCACATAGTTCTTTGCTGCCCACGCTTTGACGAAGCCAGAACTCGCCTTCTGGAAGAAATAGCGAAGCTCAACATTCAGAAGCCATTCAATCTGGACACTGCGCTAGCTTCAGATGAATCAGAAGTGTTTGCCAATATCTTTCAATTTTTCAAAGACATTGACCGTCATATTTGAAAAAAACCTATTGTAAATAGTTTCTGAGATATTATCATTTTTCCTGTCCAACACAAATGTACCATAATTTGTACTTAAGGCTGAATGTAATAATTTTACGACGCCAATAAAAAAAAAAAACCTTCAGTTTTGTGAACAGATGAAAATCCGAGGGCGCCAGGTCAGGGGAATATGGTGGGTGGTTAATGACATCCCATCCAAATCTCACAAGGAGGTCCTGGGTCACAAGCGCAGTGTGGGGCCTGGCGTTGTCATGAAGGAGGCTCACGCCTCGAGTCAGCATTCCCCTACTTTTGTCCTTAATTTTTTTTTTTTTTTTCAATTTTGTTAAGGTTTCACAATAGGCATTGGCGTTGATGGTGGTCCCTCTGACCATGAAATCAACCAATAACACTCCCTTCCTGTCCCAGAACACAGATGCCATGATTTTGCGTTCCGAAAATTGCACCTTGAATTTTTTGGCACTGGGGGAGTGGGTATGGCGCCACTGTAGGGACTGTCGTTTGGACTCAGGGGTATAGTGGCATGCCCAAGTCTCGTCCCCAGTCACTATAGAGTCCAGGAACGCTTCACACTTGATCACTGCCCGAATCTCGCACCTGCGGTAGGTGGAGCGAACAACACCTGCAGAGGTTGACGCGACGGGCTCCGAACTGAGCCGGACGAGCGCTCATTGTGACCGTTAGGAGTTCCCCTACACGAAAAAAAAAAAATTGAAAAAAAAAAAAAATTCCCATCACCCCCTACGACAATTGTCCCCTTTTTTTCCGGACGTCCCTCGTATATTATTATATCACCAGATTATTGATGTTATTGGGGGGAGAGATGTGACAAATGATTGCAGGAAATGTGAGCAAACACTTTTATCATGTTGACACGAAACCTACAAATAGACTGGACCGCATTTTTTTACTGATTTAAATTACTCTTATTCCTCTCAGAAGACAAAAGAACGCCAGTTTCGGTCCGAAAACGTCGCCAGACGTTTATTATTTGTTCGATGAAAGGTTGAAAATTTCAAATCGAGTTTTTTTTTTTTATTTCAATTTTCGTTTCGAAACGGTTGACGTTTTGGTTTGTTTTTTTCAGATTATGTCGTCGAAGGCTCTGAAGTACCTGGTTACGTATAGGATGTTGAAATCTTCCTGCAACGGTCACAACTGCTCCGGTCACGGCGAATGTCTCAACGGAACGTGTTTCTGCGAGGTGAACATAATTTATGATAATAACTTCTTTTCAGGACGTCCCACTGAAGGACTTGGTCGTCCCTATGCGATCAATCTGGGGTGAAGGAGGGCAACGCTCAACAGGAAAAAAAAAAAATAACCACGTACTTATCCATTTTAGACCATTTTGAATCCAAATCCGCGAAAAAAAACTGTTTTTTTTTGGTTTATTATGTTCAATAATGAACCTTTGGAATCGACCAAGAAAAATTTTTTTTTTAATACCCCCTCAAAATTTGATGGTTTACGTTTCAAGGTACGGAGAATCCAAAAATCGAATAAAAATTTGGCTTAGCACTGACCACTTAGCATTGCCCGATTTTGATGAAATTTGGTATGTAGGCTCCATTTGGGGTCTAGTTGTGCGCCGAAGATTTTTGTTGATGTAGGTCACTCCTAAGGGTTCCAAAATCAATTTTGAAATTTTGAAAACGCCCTAACTCAAAAAATTTTGATATAAAGGTATTGTTTTTCCTTCAATTTAAGATTCTATAAAATTTTTAAATTTTTTTGAGACCACCCGGAGCTCTGTAGGACAAACCGTTCGCTCCCTACGAGAATTTAAGGGTTGGACGAACGATAAAACAGAAATAAGGGTGTGAATCTCAAAAGAGGCCTAATCTCCGTTCAAATTTTAGCTGACCGAAATGCGATCGATGTTTTTCTTCATGTTGGATGGTTGGTGGCTTTGCAGACGAGTGATCAATATAGAAAAATAATAAACCATTGTGTAATAATTTGCAGCGTTTTTACATTCTCCGACTCTTCTTCTTTTGATTCCACACCCCAAATCTCTAAATAATTCACTTTAAATATTTATAAAATAATAATTTCAAAAAGCCTACTATGTGGGCAAAGTGGACACCAAAATTTCCTTTCGTTTCTATAGTGGACACTTTCTGCATGTATAGTGGTCATCACTCGTGTACTGCCTTTTTCGAGGGATTTACGCTTTAAATGAGGTCTGTAGGGTAGGATATTGAAAAAAAATTGTTCAATTATAAAAAATATAGATTATTATCACATTTACAGTAGGTAGGTAGGAAACAGGAGTGTGAATCGCAAAAGAGGCCTAATCTCCGTTCAAATTGAAGCTGACCGAAATGCGATCGATGTTTTTCTTCATGTTGGATGGTTGGTGGCTCTGCAGACGAGTGAACTATATAAAAATAATAAACCGTTGTGTAATAATTTGCAGCGTTTTTGATCGGTAATTAAATTTAAATGTCGACTAAGTATAAAATGTACCTGCAGACTGCCTTTTCTCACAATCTGAAAGGGTCTTGGAGAAGAAAGCTACGGGCTTCCCATCCTGCGATAGTGTTGCCGAGATAGCGAACTCAGAAGAGGAGAGTCTAGCCCCCAGAAAGTATTGTTGGGTTTCAGCGCTACCTACCGCCACTTCAGCAAACTACCATCCTTATCAGCTCGATGGGAGCGTGGTCAAGCGGCATTTCTGAAAAGTAGGCTTACCTCGATTTTACCACCTCGGTTTTACCACTCTCTAATTTCTAAGTTTGGCGGCTTTACTTCCCTGCCTTTTTAACGGTACAAGGAAATTTTCCCCGACAGTACAATGGGGTATTTCGGTGGGTCGGAAATTCAGGTTTTTGACCTCAATTTTGGATTCAGCACCCTTGAAAACCTATATACTACAACTTTAAGCCCAATGAAACTATAACATGTGGTAGAAAAATTAATTAAAGAGATCACACGTTTGAAAAAGGCGGGCCGCTATGAATGCACACACACTAGGCAAGGACTACGCCACGGACTACGCCGCGCGCGTGTGTGAGTACTATTTTGTAGTATCCAAGAGGTCTTTCAAGGGTTTCCGTGCATGGATACTTTTTTCAAAGACAGTTGGCTAGCTACGTCACGATTGGCTAGCTACGTCACACCATTCAAATCTTCAACTTTCCTTAGCTTCTCTGATTTTTTAAAAACATTTTCTCGACGAACAGACCCGATTACCGTTATTCCTGAGCCATACTCTTTTGAAAAATAAAATAAAAAAATTGACCGAAATACCCCATTTCCCGTTTTCTCGGGTTGTAATCAACCGATCACCTTGATTTTTTTCAAATATTGTCGAGCGAGCATCTTATGCTCCATAACTGGTGCAAAGGATAATTTCGTACAACGCTTGAGGAAAGAAAGGCGGATTTTTGAAAAAAACATCAAAATCAGGGCTCTAACCCACCAAAACGGACCACATTTTTATCTTGTTGTCGGGAAAAATACGCCAATCCCTATGCACAGTTCTGTACCTCAGAGGTCGATTATCGTAAGTGACATTTTGGCGATTTTACAGCAGAGCCAAAAGAAGTTGTGGGCACACCTATTTTGATCCCTATGGCCCATTCTGATGACTTTATCATGCTCAAATTAATTCTGTAGAATCTGTTTATGCCTACCAATACAATAGAATACAAAATACAATAGAAAGAATGCACTTACAAAACAAAAACCTCGAAAACGAGAATTTTGGACATACGATAGTTGACCTCTGAGGTACAGAGTTGGTGTATAAGATACTGACGTACAAGTAAAAAAAAAAAAGAACAAGGAGATAAGTCCAGTATAACTCAACAAAATGGAACACGAGTGCTAGAAAACGCAATTTTTCAGGAAACACGATTTTCTGAAATTGAACAATGTTCATCTCATGACGTCATCATATGGTTTCCTAACGCTTCCAACTTGCTCCGAGGTGACTCGATTTGATGAAAACAAAGAAGAAGAAGAAGCTAAATCTCTTGTTTCGTTGTTTACTCGTCTTTTTCTATGTTTATGTCTCGTTTTGTGCCGTGAAATCCGTTCGTTTTGTGCTGTGCTGAATCGTCTTGAAAATGCAGACAGTCCAGCGTATAGCGCCGGACTCTACTAGCGCAAACCCTGACACAGGTCGGTTTGCGTATTTATTTGACCCACTTCTCGTTCAAATTTTTTCGTGATTTTTTTTAATTTGTCAGTGATTATATGCACATTAACAAAAAATTGATTTCAAAAAATCGAATTTTTACTCGAAAAAATCTCATTGTTATTGCATTTTTGTGTTGTTTTCATTTGTTATGTTGTTCTTCTTTGCTACATTGTAATCTTGGGATAACTGCAAGTTAGAGGAGCGACGGTAATGCGGTCGCGAGCGTGATCACCTGATTTTTTTTTTTTTTGTTTGTTACGGAAGTGAGGAAACTCTAAGAGCGAAGGGGAAGTCACCCCGACAGTGTTGGACTCCCCAGAATTGGGTCTACCAAGTAAAACCCCACTCCCTCTGCTTAGTACTCACCCCAGAACCACTTGTACAGTATTACTTCAGGGTGAGCCCTTTTTTTGTGCCAAATGGCTGCTCCTACTTCTGCTCTCTCCTTCAGTTCTATTCCTCATTCCTTCCATTCAGCTTTGTCGCTTTGAGGACTGCTGTGACAAATACTGCCATTGCGTCCCAGCTCGACTTGTTCTTAATCATCTCACGTATGATTGTCTGTGGACGACCGATTCTTATGACCGATGACATCTTCCGCACTCCTCATACCCTCCCATTGTGGGCATGTGAAGAAGGTGTGACAGACATCGTCCTCCTCTATCCCACAGTATCTGCACTCTGGGTCAGTGGCTTTCCTGATTTTACTAAGAAGGAGCGGAAGTATCCATGCCCTGAGAGGAATTGAGGTTTGCTATGTCACATATTTCTCATAGCTCGTTAATAGCTCTTTAATGGTGAGCACCTTGAATCCTACTCGATTGAATCCTTTCGTGAAGGAGCCTGTGTCCAGCGTACCGAAAGACAAAAAAAATCCAACACAAAACTCAAAAAATCTTAGGTATCCCTTTACATAAAACAAAAAGGGAACATCTGCCTTTCTAGAAGGTATTATAGACAACCCCCTATCCCTTAGGCTAGGTACTCACCAATCCTCAGGTTCTGCAGCATAATTCCGAGATTTTGCCTTCATAAACACTTATTCCTTCAATTATTCGCGAGACCGTGATCACCTGATAAGATATCAGAAATGGTAGTTCGTTGAAGTGGCGGTAGGTAGCGCTGAAACCCGACAACACTTTCTGGGGGCTAGACTCTCCTACTCAGAGGAGAAGCACCTGTCTACGACAAATGGTATCAATAGTGTTGAGAAAAGAAGTAGAAATTTCATGTTTTAATCTGAAAAAAACTCCCCCATTTCCAATCAGTTGACGAAGTGTATTCTGTTGGGTCGATCTACATTGCTCCTACTGGACTTCTTTGGAATTCTAGAGTTGTGAGCCAGAAAATGGCTCTGGATTCAATTTTGTAATTTGAATTTGTAAATAAATTTGGACTCATCGCCTTCTTAATGTATTTCAGATTCAGTTCGTGGGAGACGAGTGCACGCTTGCCAACACGAGCTACTTCACGGCTTTTGCCACGATTTTCTTCGCAGTTGCTTTCACGTGCTTCGTTCAACTGGTCATCTGCATCATTGCAGAATGGAACAGGTGGGATTGCGTTTTCTATTTGGTTGTTTAGCTGAAGAGCCTCTAGGGAAAGAGAGTGGTGGTATGGCCCAAGCGCTGCCCAGCGACGATTACACGAACCTTCCCTTTTCCCCCCGTCAAGATGGATCCACCTCCGTTATTGACAAGAGGTAATGTCTGCAGATCCCTGCCTTATCTGTAGGAAACCAGAAATTTGCCCTCAATGTAAAAGCCAATCAAATCTGTTTGAGGCATCAATAAAAAAGGCATTCAGTATGAAGTGAAAATCGATGTACTCATAGGTAGTGACGATTCGATACTTTCAATATTTATTGATATCGATATTTTGTTCTGATATTTGTATCGATATTTTACTTGCGATATTATCGGATATCGAAAGAAATGAAATATCGGTTGGGATGGTTATAGTTCTTTCCACTGTAATTTTTCAATTTCCCCTAAAATATGAAAAATAATAAAAACCCAAAAGTAAATAGAAACGGAAGATGAACGCAACACATAAACAACAATGTTGAAATAACATGACAATCAGCTATGTTCTCCATAATCGATATGGGAAGAGGAACACGTTTCGATTTCGCGTTAGCCATTTCTGTTTTGTATTAATTTATTATAATATATTATGTATTATTACAACTTTTTACGTGTAAAATTCGAACTGGCATTATGTTTGGATACAGATTTTTAAAAAAACTATGCAAAACATATTCGATATCAGTACTTTTCTTTCGACATCACTGATATTGATCAAAAAGTATGCTAAAACTTATTCGATATCAGTGAAATCAGTATTTTTCTTTGATATCGATATCACTGATATTGAAAAAAAAAAAAATGCAAAAACATATTCGATATTCTATGATTTTCGATGATGATGTCGATATTCGATGATTTCTTTCGATATTCTATCGATATCATTGAAATTGATGAAATAAAATGCAAAAACATATTCGATATCAGTGAAATCAGTTTTTTTCTTTTGATATCGATATCACTGATATTGATTAAAAAAATATGCAAAAACATATTCGATATTCTATGATTTTCGATGATGATGTCGATATTCGATGATTTCTTTCGATATTCTATCGATATCATTGAAATTGATGAAATAAAATGCAAAAACATATTCGATATCAGTGAAATCAGTTTTTTTCTTTTGATATCGATATCACTGATATTGATTAAAAAAATTCGTTTTATCCTCGAGACTCAATAATCGATAATTTTCGATATCAAACATAAACTTCTCAACATAACCTTCTCTGACCCGATCAGCTGGTCGTGAAGGGGCGCCATTTGCGCTCCTATCCAGCAACGTTATTCTGTTTACATACCAAGTTTTCTGTTCCGTAAACAGAACAATGGTGATAATATTCTTTAAAAGCAATTATGTAATCGGTATTATTATGTCTCCCTTGTGGGTTAGATGTCTGACAAGAAATTCTATACTCAGTATGTGTGTTCACTCTCAGGTGATGACCTGAGAAGGTATGAATATAAGATACGTCTCTACGGTGGTTTAGACCCCTTTGAACATACTGATGGTATTAACTTTCCTTTAACTCAAAAATACTTAATAATACGTGATTTTAGCCCAGTGCTATTGAATGGTGGAATCAGTATGTAGGTAGGTAGGTAAACAACTTCGTTCTTCCCTCATTCCTAGGGCCGGCGTTGGGTGAGTCCTGGGCGTTCTCCCCAATATTTTTGATTTATTTATTTATTTAATTTTATGGCGTGCCCCCTCCGTCACAGAGACCTATGGTCTTGAGGGGAGATAAAAAAAAAAAAAAAAAAAAAAAAAAAAAAAAAAAAAAAAAAAACTCCCAGCGCCTCCTACCAACATCCTCCACCAAAGTTAACATTGGAATCATTCAGAAATTACTTAGTATCAACTAAATAGTATTAACTTCCTACTTGAATGCCCACTTAAGAAGGTAATTAACTAAACGAATAAACCAGTCAACAGAATTTGTTGAGGCAACGTGACTACACATCTTTCCAAAAACATCACGTTCCTCACTTTCCTACTTCCTCTCCCTGCACATGAATTTTGAAATTCAGGAGATGAAGTGCATATTGACATCGATCATTTACTAATTGAACTTCAAAACAATCACGCAAATTGGTTCGAAATTATCTTCCTGGGAACTTCGTACAAATCAAAACACTTGGACACAAACAAAAACATTTTGTGAAGCTCGTCCAGTAGGTATTCTATTATTACTACCTAACTACTGATGACTGAAGTAATGTAAGCACATTAAAATGTGACGTATTTTTATTCTTACCAGTGATGAAATGCCGAGAACAAACTAGTATTTGTTTGGAGTTTAGTTGTCGCCCTCTCAAATTGCGATTGATTCGAGCGAGCCACCTTGCTCTTCTTTTTTCTTATAGGTCTTTTGTCTTTTCACATTGGCTTCTAATGACTTTTGGCAAACCATACAACGAAATACTGCTCCTGTGATGGGAAGAGCAGCCAAACACCGCACAAATCGGCATGTCTAATGAAAAACTCTTTGTTTACAACGATGGGAATTCAGTCAGTTTATCAAACATGGTTGTCAGGAACACTGGGAATCAGCGACGCCAAAAGGCTGATATTCTTATTTTTTCGGAAAGTTCTCTTGTCTTTCCACACTGTTTCTAATCACTTTTGGCAAACCAAAAATTAAATACCGCTTCCGGTAAGAGAAGAGCAACTAATAACTGCATAATTTGGCATAATGAAAAAGCGTCCATACAATCTTTGTTTACAATGGAGTCAACATGGCCGCCTTTCAGCGAGATTCGAATAACCGTTCGATTAGTCGAAGAATTGATACATCCATTCTGTGTGACGTCACACGGATAAAAGCAATATGCAAAAACATATTTGATATCAGCGATATCGATGTTTTTCTTCCGATATTCTATCGATATCAGCGATATCGATGTTTTTCTTCCGATATTTTATCGATATCGATACTGCCTTCCAATATCATTTCGATGTTAGATATCGCATCGAAAGGTACATCGAATCTTCACTAGGTAGACGAAATTATTTTTTTCTAATATTTAGGAACGAAGTAGGAACTCAGCACACGATACCTGCATCACTTAGGTCGACTGATAAGAGATTAATTATAAGCCCCAATTATGGTGGCAATAATTATAAGCCAATAATTATAAGCCCCAAACATGGTGGCAGCGGTAAACTGAGTGATTTATTGATTACGTTGAAAAGACACGGAGTCAATTGTCAACACCAGTCAAAACACTACTCACCTTGAAAACAAAAAGCACTTGGAGGAAGGTTCTAGGCTACCTCAGCTGGAGGAGGGTTTCGAGCTCTTGAAGTCAAGAAAAATCTTGACTCATCTCCGAAATTCGTTGCTGAATAGGAAATTCGAGGCTGGCCTTGAGGGTGGAATTGTAATTTAACAACTCAGAACGGGTTGAGGAGGAGGGAACCCTCCTTGAGGCCCACCTCGGCTCAAACACGACTCTCCTCGAAAGTCTTGCCACTCTGAATACGGATGAGTAAAAACTTTCCTCGAAAGCCACCTTGAGGCCGGCCTCAGTCCTGAGGGGGGACTCTGAATTCCGCCCTGAATCGTGAGGTGTCCCTTTCAAACCCCCCACCTGCCAACCAGCCAATCACGCCTGTCTTTCGCCTCCAGCTCGATTCCAGTTACTTTTGGGTACCCCCTCGTATTTCAACATTCAACAAAATTCAGCCCTCCTTCCCAAGCTTGGTTGTAAATCATCGCATAATTTAGGGAATTTTTGATGATTGATATCCGTTATAATGATTCCAGCGATTCAACAGTTTTGGTGATTGTTCCAGGTTGAAATCTCCTTCGTTGATGGGTGCCTGCAGAATCACCACTCAGAAGCTCCTTTACTTTGTCGTCTTCCTCGCGACCATCATCAAGGGAGCGTATTTCACTTCTCCAGTAAGTATCCATGAGTAGAAGGAAGCAATGTGCCACAACTCTTTGGTCGATCGTTCCCTCTTTGATTTATTGGAAATTACATTGAATTTTTGGTTTTTCAGACGGCTTTTGAAGCTGGTTGGTACCGAAGTTTGATATCGGCTTACTACCCGCTTCTTCTCTCTGGGTCATCTCTGATAGTGTGCTTCTGGGCTGAGGTAAAACCGATCAAAGTTTTTAAGAATAGCCTTGTTACTGAGGAAAAGTGAGCCATGGATATCTATGCACATCAATACTAGTCGTATCAATTCATAGTCGAAACTTAAGTCTGAGTGCACCCTCAACTGTATTCATAGACAAGATTTGAGGGCACATCGAGGGAACATTCAGTGCGATTTCTAAGGGCGCACTGAACGGTATTCATAAACCAAACAACGTTGAGTTGAGGCTCTTGTGTGGACCCTCAGGCTGAGTGTGCACTCAGGCGACCTTGGGTGAACCAAAACATCCACGAAACTTGGAAATATCTCCCTCGACTTATCATCCAGGCTGCCAATTTAGGGTAACAATGAGTTAAGTAGCTCTTGAGTGGACCCTCAGAGTGAGTGTGCACTCAGGCGACCTTGGGTGAGCCAAGACATCCACGAAACTTGGAAATATCCCCCTTGACTTATCGTCCAGGCTGTCAACTTAAGGTAACAATGAGTTAAGTAGCTCTTGAGTGGACCCTCAGGCTGAGTGTGCACTCAGGCGACCTTGGGTCAGCCAAAACATCCACGAAACTTGAAAATATCCCCCTCGACTCATCATCCAGGCTACCAACTTGAGGTAACAATGAGTTGAGTAGCTCTTGAGTGGACCCTCAGGCTGAGTGAGCACTTAGGCGACCTTGTGTGAACCAAAACATCCACGAAACTTGAAAATATCCCCATTGACATATCATCCAGTCTGCCAACTTAAGGTAGCAATGAGTTAAGTAGCTCTTGAGTGGACCCTCAGGCTGAGTGTGCTCTCAGGCGACCTTGGGTGAACCAAAATATCCTTCAAACTCGGAAATATCTCCCTCGGCTTATCATCAAGGCAGCCAACTTAAGGTAACAATGAGTTGAGTAGCTCTTGAGTGGGCCCTCAGTCTGAGTGTGCACCCTGACGACCAACTTGAATACAGACTATTGAGTGAAGAGAGACCCTCACCTCGGATAAAGTGAGTGGACACTCACACTCAAGCCTTGTTTATGGATTCCACCCTAAGATATTCAATGAAGCTTAGTGCTCATGGACATTGGGTTATCCATGGATACTCAGTGCACATGGATACTTAGATAACCATGATACTTAGTGCATTTGGACACTCCATGCGCACTGAGATAACCAAGGATCCTCAGTTCCAATGGACATTGGGTTATCCATGGATACTCAGTGCACATGGATACTTAGATGATCAAGGATACTGAGTTAGCATGGATACTGGGTTATCCATGGATACTCTATGTTTATGGACATCCACCAACCATTGGGAGCCCGATTGCATTCTCTAACCCTGATCTGATACTTACTATGAAAACAACAAATAATATGTATTTAATTTAATATTCTTTCTCAATTGTTTCTTCCTTTTTATATTGAAGGTCTTTCACATGACGGACCTTCGATGGGAAAGGCGCCAGTTCCTCTCGAAGAGCTGCCTCGCTTTCATTACCTTCAACATCATCTCCTACTCCCTCCTTTTGGCCGAAGTCATCACCACCCACGTTTTCGACACTGACAAAGAACTCAAGGTAAAGTTGGATTCTCAAACTACAGTTCGTTCGTATGTCTGAATCACGTAAGTCTCTTATCAGCTCTTGAGGTACCAGATGTTGTGATCTGGCACAGATATTGTTCAATTGACCCACTCGTTATCAATACATCAAGGATCAGTGATGGTGTCAAATCTAGCAACTACCACATCTGCCAAGCTTTCGGCGAATATATTGCCATAATCTGGGCTAGTGCGGTCATTACAGGAAATTTCGTCATCAGCTGTCTTCCTAAGGGAAAATCAGAATTTGTTCCGATGATTTCGCTCATGGCTTCCCATTGCCTCACCGCCCTATTTTGGGACGAGGGGGGGGGGGCAATGAGAGCCCCGGCTGCAAAAAAAACACGCTGCCGGATGAGCTCTGAACCCACGATCCCCACAGAGGTTGTAGATTGTAGATTGTACCTGAATCTGCGGATCAGGGTGAGGGGAGCCCAAAAGCACTGAAGCCTGGTGGCTTATTGTGCTTCTCCGCAGATTCTATTGTCTAGTCAAACAGTCCCAGCCCTTTAGTAAGGGCCAGTAGTGGTTTGGCTAGGTTAGTGCAGGGGAATGCCTCCATGGGTGTGGGTGACCCAAAGAGTTGGAACCTGCGGGTTGATAGAGCTTGGCAATCAAAAATTATGTGGGAGGCCTTTTCGTCAGCCTCACCACATAGCCTGCATAGGGTTGTATCTTGCGTCACCCCAATGCAGTTAAGGTGGAATCGGAGTGGGGTGAAGCCTGTTACCAGACCAACCACTAGCCTGATTTCCCTACGGCTTAGCCGCAGCAGCTCCTCAGAGGCGCTGGGGTTAGGATTGGCCACCATGCGCTTACTTAGAGCATGTCCTCCCAGGTTTGACCATCTTCTTGTGGTTTGGTTTGTGACCCACCGATTTATGGTCGCCCTGAAGGAGGATTTGGGAATGCCGACGGCTGGTTCCGGACCAATGAACGGAGTCAGTGAGCCTTTTCTGGCCAGCGCATCAGCATTCTCGTTTCCCATTACCCCACTATTCCCCGCCACCCACTCCAGGGAAACCCTGTTGCGTTGTGACAGGGAGCAGAGGTTATGGTAACAATCCCACACTAACTTAGAGTTAATGGTGGAAGCTGTCAAGGCCTTGTCGCAGCCTGGCTGTCCGAGAGAATGCGGATGTGTACACCATTGTGTCCCCTCCGCAGACTCTCCCCAGCGCAGACATCGATTGCAAGTACCTCGGCTTGAAAAACTGAGGCAAACGCTCCCAGAGGAGCCGAGTGGCTCCATCCAGAGTTTGCCCCATAGATTCCAATCCCTGTCCCATTCCCCATTTTGGATCCATCTGTATACCAGAACAGGTCGTTGGGACAGCATTGAAAGACTCGCCGCCCCTCTGTCGTTATGATCGATTTGAAGGGGTGTGTTTCAGCGTAAGTTCTGGGCATAATGTCTGCTACCATGTCAAGCATAGGTTCGCATAGAAGACCCAGGATTTTGGAGTGGCCGTGGATATGTGACTCTCTCCACGTCCTGTTCCATTTCTGCCTCAAGGCCGCCATGGCAGCCTCTCCTTTTATGAAGATATCGAGGGGGGGGAGCCCCAGGAGTATCTCCATAGTGGCAGTTGGAGTGCTGTGCATTGCTCCCGTTATAGTGAGGCAGGCCAGCCGCTGAACACAGGTAAGAGTGGAGGAGGCTCCCACCTGTCCAACTTTAGGCCACCATACAACACAGAGGTCGGTCCGAAGTCCACCGCCAAACAAAGACGCCGCAACGACCGTAGCCATCTTGCGTCTCGCCGCCGAAAGATGAGCAGCCGGTGCTGCGGTCTAGCGGCATTTGTGAAAACTACGCTGCACCTCGTTTTTACCGCTCATTCCAATATTATTATTCATTTAAAAATTTGACGGTTCTACTTTCCTGACTTATTAAATTAATTTTAACCCTCTTTCATCTATTCAGAAAAACATCAGAAGAAGACTGTTATTGAATTAATGAGTGACGAATCAGGCAGAATGCATTATTATCGTGGAGATTACCGCCTGCGGAACGTTTTTACGAACGTATTGCTAGGAAAATTTTGCCCAGAACGGTTGCAATTTTTTGATTCGCAGCTTCTTGGGCAAATTTTTACTGTAAAAGAATTCACAAAAAACCCAGAAACAGCCGGATAGGGATAAAAATTGGAATTTTTCGTTCTCGTGAAAATTTCAAGTAGGAATATAGTTTGTCTATTAAAACGCTGCAAATTATTACACAATGGTTTATTATTTTTCTATATTGATCACTTGTCTGCGAAGCCAACATGAAGAAAAACATCGATCGCATTTCAGTCAGCTAAAACTTGAACGGAGATTAGGCCTCTTTTGCGATTCACACTCGTGTTTCGGATTTATCGTTAGTCTAACCCTTAAATTCTCGTAGGGAGCGAACGGTCTGTCCTACAGAGCTCCGGGTGGTCTCTAAAAATTCTATAGGATCTTAAATTGAAGGAAAAACAATACCTTTATATCGAAATTTTTTGAGTTAGGGCGTTTTCAAAATTTCAAAATTGATTTTGGAACCCTTAGGAGTGACCTACATCAACCAAAAGCTTCGGGGCACAACTAGACCCCAAATGGAGCCTACATACCAAATTTCATCAAAATCGGTCAATGCTAAGTGGAGAAAGTGCCGCGTACAGTGGACGGACGGCCAAATTTTTGTTCGGTTTTTGGATTCTACGTACCTTGAAAAACCATCAAAATTTGAGGGGGTGAAAAAAATTCTCTTGGTCGATTCCAAAGGTTCATTATTGAAAATAATAAAACAACATTATTGGAAATAATAAACCAAAAAGTTGGGATTAACATCAGAGAGAAAGGAAATTTAGTTTGAAATTTGTGCGAATCGAATAGTCCATAATCCATTCTGCTTGATTCGTCGCTCCAAAACACGAAAATTCAATTACAAGTTTCTTCTCACAATTTAATGAGGCTGGAAAGTAGAACCGTCAAATTTTGAAATGAATGGTTAAAACGAGGTACAGCGTACTTTTCAAAAATGCCGCTAGACCGCAGCACCGGCTGCTCGTCTTTCGGCAGCGAGACGCAAGTGTAGCCACACCACTGTCCCTCCGATGCATAGTAATCTCGAAACATCAATCTCTAAGTACCTTCCACTACCCTCGTAGGGGACCATCTACACGTTAATCTGAACAATCCTGAGAAATTTAGATTTTAGAGAAAATTTCTCTCTATTTTTTATTTTCTAAATTTAATTTAGAAAATAAAAATAAATAAAAAATAAATTTAGAAATTAAAACTTGAGAAATGTAGAAGTTATGGATGTTACAAATCCCGACCGTTGGTTTTTTGATCTTTCTCATCTGAATTTCATGTTTCGCAGAGCTTCTACTCGCTTATCTTCAATGGATGCTACGCAGCTCTCCTCTTCATCGTGATGGTGTTCTTCCTCATATATGGCGTCGAAGTGTTTTTCAAGGTAAATACGCACTTCTGAATTGGGGTTTTTATTCTTTCACACAGACTTCAACAAAACTGTCTGTGTGAGTCGTGGAAAATGGATACATTATAACTCTAAGGTTACTGACATCAGAGACATCTGTTGATGCAGAATAAGCAGCTGTTTATCTGTCCAGGTGCCGCCATTTTGATTTTAACCTAATTGTTATTCGTAAAACCTATCTAATTTGGAATGGTCGATCCTGAAAGGGTCAGACTACTTTTCGACGTCAAATGCTCAAAAATAGGGTAAACCCGAGGTGAGTTGTAGAGAGTAGAGGTGTGCTCACGCTGCCGAGTGGGGGAAACGTGACGTCACCCGAGTCCTGACCACCAGCTGTCTCTGGTACTTCGCTCGGGCCTAGGGAAGGCAACGATATATCGATATATGGAATACATCGATAATTACGGTTGATATATAGAAATATTTATATCGATAATGACCGATAATATCAGTTCTCAATATCGATATATTTACCGATAATATCGCGACTTGTTCTCAACGAGTAAAAATTATTATTAACATGAATGGACGCCTGTACCTGCGTAAAACATCATGTAATTTTATTCTAAATTACTTGTGCACATTAATGGTTTACACCTACAGTGGCGCTCAGGACTCAATTTTTTGACTTGAGCCGAAAGTAATGGAGCCGCGTCTAGGTTAAAACTACCTACTATACGAAGTGAAGCAGATTTCACAACAAATGTTTTTAATTTTGAAGGATCATGCATTGCAATGGCGAGGGTATTTACGATATTTTATATGTTAGCACCCCTGAGGGTAGTTTTCTCCCAAAATTTCCCCTAAAACCCTGAGCTTCTGACATGGTGTTCTGAAACCATGACATTTTCGAACTTTTTCAGTTTTCAAACTATGAATTTCGATGATTTTATTCCCCATATAACTTTTTTTTAATAGGTTAAAATTTTAAATTTTTAATTAAATTAATTTTAAATACTACTTCAACCGTATTTTCCAAGTAGAAATTCCGATATGTCGAGTTAATCGATATATTTCTTACAAAATCATGTTGGTAACGTTTCAATTTACCTTCCTACTTACTTCGACAAGTTTTTCCAAGTAGATCTTCCGATTTGTCGATAAATGCCTTCCTAAATTATATTTGTCTTGTTTTGAAACGATTAAATTCTCCTACCTACTTCAGCACGTTTTTCCAAGTAGATCTTCCAATATATCGAAATATCGATATATCTTCTCCGATTAATAAAATATCGGTACATTTTCTCCGATATATCGAAAAATCGATATATTTTGTCATATTTATCAAAATATCGATACATTTTCTCCGATACATCGAAAAATCGATATCTCATTGACGATATATCATTTGATCAGTATATCGATATATTTCATTGGATATGCCATCCCTACTCGGGCCTAAATTGTTTATAATTACGCGGTATTATATTATACCGTTTGTTTTGTTCTGTTTACATTCCGGTTTCTGAGGTTGAACGCAACTTTCTTCAATTCAGAAAAAAACCCTGTGTTGTTGCCTGTAAAGTCGGTATATGGGCGAAAGTTTTACGTTACAACGACTTTGAGTGGTAAAATAATTTTAATGTTAATATTCATTCGTATAGTAGGAAGAAGGATAAAATAAAATTCTTTGTCAAGTTGCACAGAGTAGGTATTTCCCGTAGGTAGTAGGTATTTCCCATGGGTGGGGGGGGGGAGTGAGTGCCAGGGAAGGGGGGCGGGGCGCTCCCGCTTTTGTGAGCGCCAGGGAAGGGGAGGACGCGGGGGGGGGTGGGGTGCGCGGGGGGGGGGGGGCGCTTTAGGGAGCGCCGAGCTGCACCCCCTCCGTGAGCGGAGCGTAACGCAGTTTCTTGAAGTGTCTCCCGGTAAACCAATTTATAAGACGTTATCACGTCAAAAATTGTAAAAATGATACGATTTTGAAATATTCTACAGGTCGAGAGACTGACCACAAACAGGCAAGGTATCAATGGAAATCGTTTGAAACGCGAAATCCGAGTGAAATTATGAATTTCCATCAAAATCAGTCCATAATTTCCTAGTTTTGCCCGGGACAACAAATCATTTTAAATGCTCTAAAGAACAATTTGAGTAAAAATGAACAAAAGTTTCAACGGTTAAAAATTCTAACAATTTGTATAAAATATATAATTTTGAAGTTATGCCTATCAAAAAGTCGGCCACAATCAGGCAACAATTATTGAAAAGACTGACACACAATATTCGAGTGAAAATTTCAATTTGAAGGATTCACATCTTTTCAAATAAAACCGCACTAAAGTTGAAATTTCACGAAATCCGAAAAAAAAAATCAAATCGAATAATTTGAATCAATTTTATGATTTTGTAGCACTTACTACTCTAGAAGACAAGAAATTCGCCATAAAATGGATAAAAAAAAATTTGAATTTGAAAAAACCGATCCATAATTCCTCGGTTTGCCCGATACGGGGATTTGCGGACCTGTGTGACAAGTAGGTTATTCGAATCTACAAAATCGAAATTGTTCAGGAAGGTCTAAAACGGAAATTTTACTTTTTAACCTTCTAAAGTTTAAACAATACTCCCGCCACCTCGGTTGATTCGGAAGCAAAATTATTCAAAATACCCACTCTAAAACCAGAAATTCCAGTAAAAAAAAATTCCAGAAAAAAATCCAAAAAAATCAAATAAAAATTCCAGTAAAAGTTAGGTTTCAATAGGCGAAAATGTCGGCCAAATCAGACCGTGATTTTTTTTATCATCCCGTTACAAGGAATCAACCATATAATCTTACCCGGGACTAATGCTGTAAAACGAAAAAGTCGAAAACTGATAACTGCTCCAAATCTCCATTTTCTCGTATTCTGAAAGACCAACAGGCAAGGAATGAAATTGATTTAGTTCTAAAGCACAAAAGTTCAAATTTCCATCAAATCCCGTCCAGGTATTAGGTTTTAACATTGCCCGGGTTAACAATTCAAGTGAATCCTACGTTAATTTTTCCGAAATTCCTTCACAACTTGCTGGTTGAAGACCTTAAAAAATTGGTAATGCAGGAAAAGCGGTATGGCGAATGGAGAGTAGCGCGGCGGAGGACTCTGGTGACGTCACTCCCCTTCCCAGCTGTGGAGCGCGAGCACACCTTCTCTCCTATACTCACCAAAAACCCTATATAGATTGCGATCAAATCGAATCGTAGGCCACATCCACATTCTCTGTTCCAACACGCATTCACTATTAATGCATATTACGGTTCAAACTCTTCTCAACTCTGCTGTCAATTTGTTTGCAGGTTCGCGGGGGTTTCTTATTGGACGAGGGTCAATCCACAGCTCTCCACCAGGAAGAAGCCACGAGACTCTTCAAATCTGAATCGGTGAGAAAGTCAAGACATTTTTTTTTCCTACTCCAGGGTTAAGGCATTTAAGCCCTAAGGGTCTCCACGTGCCCAGCCCCCAACTACCCTCTAAATTTCACCAAACTGAGGCTTAGATGGTTGGATATCAATAGAATATCTAATTTCATTTTCGCATGCTGAGAAGAACACTGGTACATCTCCGAAAATGCCCTACTCAGGCTGTTCTTAACCCTTTTCATACCATCCACACTGTTCAGAACCACTACGATTCATCTGCTCTCTAGCGGCGTCTGTTTCAACTATCGTTGATCCACTATCACCCCCAGGAAGAGCTCATCAAGCTTCATCAGCTGGTATATCACAGTTTTGGAGATGTACAAGTGTTCTTCCTAGCGTGCAATTTTGTTCGCGTACAGACGCCAATTGGCCGATGAGGTTAGAATTCATAGATGGTAGTCTTCAGAACTCTCATTGTACTCGTATATGTATAATATTACACAGGCAGAGTTCGGTAGTCTGTTTGAATTGAGGAATTCCATGGTCAGAGCTTCGTCTTCATTCATGGAAGTAGATGATGTATGGATGTCGGAGACCAAGCATGGAAAGCTAAGGAGTTCAGCTTGTAGTTTGTGAAGAGTTGCATTCTGAAAACTAAGAATTTTTTTTCAATTTTATAGAAAAAAGAACGAGTGGCAAAAGCCGTAGACGTCTCACAGCTGAACCAAAGCCGACTCGGCCTCCTGTCGCAGGCCTTATTTCTCTTCGCAGTGTGCTTCTTTCTGTCTTCAGAGACAACCAAGCACATCTGGAAAGACAAGTACGTTCCCTATCCGTATTCCAAACTAGTTTTTCTGCTAGTAGGATCTTCTGCAATTCCCGATCATTTCAAGATATTTTTGTGATGGCTGAAACTTTGTTTGCAGGTTGCCGATTTCAAGTCGAAACCTGCTCGATCTCTTGTTTCGACTCGCTGAGATCGGCGTGGCGCTTTGGTTCCCGTGTGTTTTGTGGAACTGCATGAGGTGAGTAAAATAATATCTGTTTTTGAGAAATATTAGCTGTAGGGTGCTGTAAGTAGGTATCTACAGTGTTGAAGGGTGCTGCAAGAAGGTATCTTCAGTACTGTAGGGTGCTGCAAGAAGGTATCTTGCAGTGCTGCAAAAGGCTCCTCCCTGGGCTGTAGATAGCTGCAAGAAGGTATCTTCTGTGCTGTAGGGTGCTGCAAGAAGGTATCTTCAGTACTGTAGGGTGCTGAAGAGTCCTCCCGTGCTGAAGGATCCTCCTGTTCTAAAGGGTGCTGGAAGAAGGCTAATTCAGTGCTGAAGGGTGCAAGGGTACTCCTGTGCTGACGGGTGCTGGAAGAAGGCTGATTCAGTCCTGAAGGGTGCTTCACGATGGCTCCTTCAGTGCTGAAAAGGGGTGCTAGAAGGCTCCTTGCCGAGGGGTGCTGCAAGAAGCCACCTTTAGTACTGTAGTCTGTAGAGTGCTGCAAGAAGGCTCCTCCCTGTGCTTTTTTCCCCCAGCAGCCAGTACACCCTGGGCTGAGGGACTTTATTCTACATGCTCCCGTTTACATGACTACATGTATTTCACTATTACAAATTATCAATAGGTATCACAGCAAATCGAAGTCCATACTATTGATGAATGTGGAGAAAGGCTCGAGAAATCTCCCAACCAACACTCGCGCATCAGGAGGCCACCGCTCACCCATCATTACCACTTTCCGAATGAGCCTACTTCGCTCCGGCTCAAACAACTGCCAGCTATTGATGAGGTGGTCCCATGTCTGCTCGGTCACTCCATCACATCCACAAAAAGGGTTCTCGGCCTGGCCGAAACGGAAGAGCGAGACCTTATTCCTTCCATGGCCAGGTAGGGCCTGGGTCATCTTGCATGATATTTGAAGCTCAGACTTCCTTCTCGCAGAAATACTTGGGTACAAATTCCAAGTATGCCGCCCCTCTGAAATTCCAAGTATGCCGCTCTGACTCAAGTTCCACTCGCGGTTCCATTCTCTCAGGCTGGTATCTGAACTCATCCTTGAAATACAAGTCAACGGCGCCAAGTGGAAAGAAACCACCGCCTCCTCGTCCATGGCCGCCTCCTTGGCCAAGCGATCCGCCTCTTCATTACCCACTGTACCGTCGTGTGCCCGGACCCAGCGCATAGCCACTCTCCAATTGCCATTCCTCAAGTTCCACACAGTCCGCCGTATCCACTCCACAGTCTGCGTTCGAATTTTCAGATTCTTCAGACAATCCAAGGACACCTGGCTGTCAGTCCACAGCGTCACTCTTCTCGTATCCTCCGGAATATTCTGCTCACTGATCCAGCTGAGTGCCTCGGCAATGGCTAACAATTCCGCCTGGTTGTTGGAGCATCAGTCTGCCAAGTGAAACTTCTTTCAATGATTAAATTGCCATCTCGATACACCATGATACCTCCCTGTGCTGTATGGTGCTGCAAGAAGGTATCTTCAGTGCTGTAGGGTGCTGCAGACAGAAGGGTGCTGATGGAACCTCCTGTGCTGACGGGTCCCGCAATAAGGGTCCTCCAGTGCTGAAGGATCCTCCTGTTGGCTCCTCCTGTGCTGAAAAGGGGTGCTAGAAGGCTCCTTGCCGAAGGGTGATGCAAGAAGCCACCTTCAGTGCTGTAGACTGTAGAGTGCTGCAAGAAGGCTCCTCCCTGTGCTGAAGAGTATTGCAAGAAGGCTCCTTGCCGAAGGGTGCTGCAAGAAGCCACCTTCAGTGCTGTAGTCTGTAGAGTGCTGCAAGAAGGCTCCTCCCTGTGCTAAAGAGTATTGCAAGAAGGCTCCTTTCCAAATAGTACTGCAGTGCTGAAAAAGTCGCTTCCTGTGCTGAAGGGTGGTGTCGTCAGATCCGACGAGTTGATGTTACACTTCTACGCGACATTATTATGTTGTATAACTAAGTTTTAAATTCAAAATGTGAAACTTGGTTTCGAAATAAAGTTGTACCAAAATTATTGTGAAAACGAGAAAGACAAGTTTATTCAACAAAAATTTAACGAGACATACTGGAATGAGTAACGATTGAGCTGGAATGGAATAAAAATTAGGAAGTAGAGTTGTAAGAGAATTGAGTAAGTTGAAGAGTTAAGAAATTTGGTACAGGCAGAGAAGAAAAGAGAATTTTGTCTACGACAGGTGCATCAAGAAGGTTCCTCCTGTACTGAAGGGTGCTGCAAGAAGGCTTCCCGAGTTGTTATTTTATTCACATCGATATTTCGTTATTTATTCGACTTTACCTAACTGGATTCGCTTGTTTCGCAGGCCGGAGCAGTTGTGGATCCTGAATCCCAAAAAGCTCCTTAAATCCAGGGAGTACGAGCTGTCGCGGTGTGAAACCAGTGCGACACCTGGCGGGAAAGACAGGCAGTACGAAGCCTCCGCCACACCTCTCCAAGAGGACTCTGGTAAGATCATCTTTTCTAATCGAGAGCCAAAATTCCCAATAACTCCAATTTTGGGTGGTAGGACGCCGCAAATCAGAACCTTTTGAAGTTATTTATCAACTTTCACATACCTGAAATGAATCTGAAATTGCAATCCTTTGTTCCAACACAATTCTGTTTCATTTCCGTAGAATGCGGAGAGTGCTGGATTTGCTACGACAACACGGGGTCTCAAGACGCCATCATGCCTTGCGCCTGCGCAACGACCGTCCACCACGACTGCCTCAAAAAGTGGCTTATCGAGGTAAATGCTGTGCATATTTTCGTTTTCAACGTGAAATTTACCGCCAGGTAAACCGCAGTCAAGCCCCACCAAGGTTTCGATTTTATAACAGGGTGCCCAGCGATTCCCCGAGTTCATACTGGGCCATCCCACCATCCAATTCGTTGGGGACCATCCTACATTACTTACTTACTTACTGATTGAATGGTGGTAATGGGGAATGGGTTCCCATTTAGAGATGGGCAAAACGGTTCACCAAGAAGAACGGCTCTGAGCGCTCCGCTCATTCATAAGAGCCGGATCTTTTGAACGGATCAGTGGCTCATTTGAGCTCGTATTTATTGTAGAGATGAAAATACGACGAAAAACGCTACAAATTGTTACACAACGGTTTATTTTAGTTCTGCCCGGAAATTTTTATTCGATCATTGGATTCTACACAACCTTGAATCGTAAACCATCAAATTTTGAGGGAGGGAGGGAATAATTTTTCTGCTGCTCGATTCCAATGGTTCATTATTGAAAATACGAGGGTGAATCAAATATAAACGGGACTTTATTTTTTTTTTAATTTTATTTGTTAGAAAATAAAAAGCGGGTATATGTCACTTTTCTACATAGTCTCCTGCTTTTGTGACACATTTTTCCCAGCGAATAGGAAGTTTTTTAATCCCAGCATCAAAAAACGATGAAGGTTGCGTCTGAAGCCAATTGCGCACGAACCCCTCGACCCCCTCATCATCCTCGAATCGCTGTCCGCCTAGGGCTTCTTTAAGTGGCCCAAACAAGTGAAAATCACAGGGCGATAGGTCAGGGCTGTAGGGAGGATGATCAAGTGGAGTCCAATGCATTTCTTCCAATTTTTGAACAGTTAGAGCTGCAGTATGGGGTCTTGCATTGTCGTGGAGGAGGATGACGTCACGAATTGGTTGATGCCGTCTTTTGCTGCGATATGCAGCCCTCACCTGAGTCAGCAGCTCACAATAGTAGGCAGCATTGATTGTTCTTCGCTCATGCAAAAAATCAATGAGCAAAACGCCTCGATAGTCGAAAAAAAAACAGTTGCAAGGACCTTGCCAGCAGACAGTCGAGTTTTTGCTTTCACTGGGGCTGTCTCCCCCTTCCTCCGCCACTCCATACTGGCTTGCTTCGATTCGGGTGTGTAATGATGGACCCATGTTTCGTCGCAGGTGACGATGCTAGCCAAAAATGCTTCCCCTTCTTCCTCAAACCTTGCAAAAAGCCTCTGACAGACCTCCAAACGTCTCAACTTCTGATCTGCCGTCAAAAGGCGAGGGACCCATCTGGCACACACTTTACGGAATCCTAGGTGCTCTGTAATGATCGTTTGGCAGCTCCCATAACTTACCCCTACCTGCTCAGCGATTTCGGAGACAGTCACACGTCGATCATCTTCAAGAATGTCACGAACCGCTTGAATGTTCTCATCCGTAATGCTGCTCCGGGGACGACGATCGTGTTCCTCATTCTCTACTCGTTCTCTTCCCTCCTGAAACTTTTTGTGCCAGGCAAACACACGGATCCTAGAGAGGGTTTGGTCCCCGAACTGGGCAGTCAACCTTTGAAAAATTTCCGAAGGTTTGACTCTTTCACGGGTAAGAAATTTTATGATAATTCGTTGCTCAATGGAAACGGGCACCTTTTGTTCAGACATCGCGATAACTACTCATGAAAGGTTGTAAAGGGGGAGACGCCCCCCTCATCCACCTTCTAATGAACCTGTTCAAACAATCTCGAAGTGACCGCAACAACAATCTCGCTTCTGTCAACCGTCGGGGCTCAGAGGTCAGAGTCCCGTTTATATTTGATCCACCCTCGTAATAACCCAAAAAGCGCTGTTAATCAATAAAGATGCTCAACAAATCCTTCAAAAAATCAACGAAAAACGATGAATGTACACGATTAAAGCAATGTATAAGTAAGACTTAAATATACAGTTTTTTGGGAAAATATTTATTTATACGAAATATGCATTTTTTTATGCCTCTAATGACAAAACCACAATTAGAAAAACAACAAAACAAACTTCTTAGTAGGTATAACATTTTCATAATGAAAATAAAAACATATAACATATTTTGATGTTATATCGTGTTATTCAACAAAGAAAATTAAGGTATCCAAGGTGAAAGAGAATAAACGAACCAATAAGTACATAAGCTTCAATATCGATAATAATGGTAAGATAAGGATGTGCTTTTGCTTGCCTTTTGAACTTGTATCAGAAAGCTCCTCACAAAAAATCATGATGTAAAAATCAAACAGGGAGAAAAAACAACGGAAAGAATCAGAAAGTGGGTCACAGAAAATACTGGAAAATACGGTAAAGTTTACGACCAAAAATACAATAATGCATTAGTGGTGGTATTATTGTCGCAAAATTGTATTATTTGATCGATTTATATCGTATTTTCTAGCGTGCTAGGATGGAAACTAGAAGACGAAGAGGTCGTCCTCGGAGTCGCTGGCTTGATGATGTCTTGCGGGACCTCCGGGTGGTGGGATTGCGGAGGTCTCTGCGGGTGACTGTACTCAGTGGCGGAAGGGAGTTTGGGAAGCCGAGGGCCACATCGGCCTCTAGTGCTGCGTAGATACGAGGGTTGTCTCAAAAGTAAGGTTCCCTATTTTCTAACTTGGAGGGAAATCGTCCTACAATCGGGAAATTTTGAGGGAATATTTGTCGGGGTGTAGTGGCAACCCGTAATTTTTTTCCAGCCGTTTGGATCTACCCTATGGCAGTAACACGCTAGTAACCATGGAGATGCCTCTCAACCCCGTGTCCAAACTGGAGTTACGTTCTGTCATTCGTTTTCTCACGGCCAAAAATGAATCTGCGATAAACATTCATCGAGAATTAGTGTCTGTGTATGGAGAGGACTGTATGAGTGTGCAACATGTGAGGAAATGGAGGAGATTGTTCCTGGAAGGGCGAACAAGCGTGGAAGATGAAGAGCGGAGTGGGCGGCCTTCAACATCTCGTGGAAACGACGCAACTGTTGACGCCATCGCGCAAATTCTCGAAGACGATAGGCGAGTAACGATTGATGAAATCATTGCTTTGTTGCCTCCACATATTGAGGTAAGCCGAGCATCAGTTGGGAGGATATTGATGACCAGGGTTACCACAAAATTTGTGCAAGATGGGTGCCACGACTTTTGACTGAACAACACCGAGAACAAAGGATTGCTTCAGCAAAAAATTTTTTGGAATTTTTTGAGCAAGAAGGTGAGTCCGTTTTTGACCGTATAGTGACTGGAGATGAAACATGGGTGCACCATTCGACACCAGAAACCAAACGCCAAAGCATGACATGGAAAAAAACAACTGAAAGTCCAGTCAAAAAAGCGAAAATGGTGCACTCAGCTGGAAAAATCATGGCAAGTGTTTTCTGGGATGCTAAAGGGATCCTGCTGATTGAGTATATGCCTAAGGGCACCACAATAACTTCCGACACTTACTGTGAGACTCTGAAAAAATTGAAATCCGCAATAAAGCGAAAACGACCAGGACTTTTGACGAAACAAGTTTTTTTGTTCCACGATAATGCTCGCCCCCACTCGGCTCGAAAGACTCAAGATCTTCTCAATTCATTCAGATGGGAAGTTTTTGGCCACCCACCATATTCACCTGATCTGGCACCAAGTGACTTTCACTTATTTCCACATCTGAAAGCTCATTTGGGGGGGAAAAGCTTCCCGAACCGACGACGAGCTCAAGACTGCCGTCTGTGCTTGGACCTCTAGTTTGGACACGCAGTTTTTCAAGGAGGGCATACATAAATTGCTCCCCCGGTTCCAAAAGTGCATCGATCGAGCTGGGAATTATGTTGAAAAGTGATATGATGTTACTAAACACAAAGCAATAAAAATTTTTGAAAAAAAAATTTTTTTGAATTTTTTATAGCATAGGGAACCTTACTTTTGAGACGACCCTCGTAGTTAGTTAGAACGCAATTCATTCAGTAATATTGCTTGTTTGTGATGATTTTGCAGTCGAAGGGAACAATTTGCCCCGTCTGCACGTGCCAGTACGCCCTTTCGACGGACAACAAGTTCAACATCGGCAACCTCTTCACGACTCAAACTTGCACTCAAACGGTAAGCGCCATTTTTGGAACTTTTTCCCAGCGAATTTGGGTCTACTTGCGTCGCGATGCGTTAACCCTTAATGACCTGAAGTATCTTTCCGGAAGTCCAATTTTTTAAGCATTCTACAACACTGTTCAACCATTTTTAAGACAAAACGATATTCTTGTGGCTTCCTTGATACTTCAACTATTGTTTACACAATACTCCATCCAACCCTCTGACTCTTAAGATATCCAAAAATACACCATTGAAAAATCGAAATTTTCCGCTATTCTTCGATGCTTCCAACCACAACTCTTATTTCATCAACATCTTGGGTTGTTTTTCTGTGAGATTTAAAATTAAATCTGTCAGAATAGTTGTTATACAGGGTGTCCCATGTTAAGGACCGAAAAACTTCGGGAGTCGATTCTACAACTAATTTTAGTAAGAAAGTGTCTCTTAGCAATTTTCCGTTAGACGCTTAATTTTCGAGTTATTTTAATTTAAAGATTTTTTTCGTGTTTTCGACCTTAAGCCATAAAAATGACCATAACTCGCTTAATTTACGAGCAATTCAAAATCTAATTACACCGTTGGATAGGGCGTTAAATTTACCATCTTTCTAGTGGTTATACAAAAATTTTTGTAAGGTCGTGATGGGTGAAAAATCAACTCGTAAAGTCATTTTTGTAAAATTGTCAAAATTTCCTACTTTTTCTTTTGATTGTTAAGGTTTTACTTCCACATGATTTTTCACGTACCTCTACGTCAAAAACTGCGCAAAGATCTCAGCTTTCTAATGGTATAATTTTTTAAAATTTTACTCCGCTAATTATGGGTGAAAAATACGTTTGAATGCTAAAAAACGTGGTTGCGCTCATGGAAATCAAGGTTTTCTGGTTCGTTGGGCCTCGGGCAGGTTCGACGAATTAGGGGTGGAATTCCACGTCATTTTCAACGCTATTAGACTGATTCCATCACCGTTGGTATGTGAAAGCTCAGTATTGAATTTTGGTAGGTCTGAATCTTTTTTATTTTTTAATTTACTTGGTATTTATGCACGAATTGAATGTTCAATTCTCGCAATTTTCTCAATTGTATGAAAAAAAGATATCTCATAAATAATAGCGTGTAGATGTGGAATAAAAAATAAAGATAAATAATGATATTTTAGAGAAAGTAAAAATCATATTTATGAAAAAAAAAATCTTTATCTTCATTGAAGTACGTTAATGACTAAACATAAATTAGATTATAAATTATCCTCTACTCCGTCTTCGACTTCGTTTGTCATTCGTCCGGATACCTGTGAACACAAGGCAAAGTTTTTTACAGCCAAGTAGAAAATAATTGAGGAGTGCCAAAATTTGAAGCAGTGGTCATCATATTACCGATTCAGAGTAAGTGCTCAATGTGATCTCCTCCTTCTTTAATACTATCGGTAATATGATGACCTCAGCTTCAAATTTTGGCACTCCTCAATTATTTTCTACTTGGCTGTAAAAAACTTTGCTTTGTGTTTACAGGTATCCGAACGAATGACAAACGAAGTCAAAGACGGAGTAGAGGATAATTTATTCTCATTTATGTTTAGTCAGTAACGTACTTCGATGATGATAAAGATTATTTTTGTTCATAAATATCAATTTTACTTTCTCTAAAATATCATTTTTTATCTTTATTTTTTATTCCACATCTACACGCTATTATTTATGAGATATCTCTTTTTTCATACAATTGAGAAAGTTGCGAGAATTGAACATTCAATTCGTGCATAAATACCAAGTAAATTAAAAAATAAAAAAGATTCAGACCTACCAAAATTCAATACTGAGCTTTCACATTCCATCGGTGATGGAATCAGTCTAATAGCGTTGAAAATGACGTGGAATTCCACCCCTAATTCGTCGAACCTGCCCGAGGCCCAACGAACCAGAAAACCTTGATTTCCATCAGCGCAACCACGTTTTTTAGCATTCAAACGTATTTTTCACCCATAATTAGCGGAGTAAAATTTTAAAAAATTATACCATTAGAAAGCTGAGATCTTTGCGCAGTTTTTGACGTAGAGGTACGTGAAAAATCATGTGGAAGTAAAACCTTAACAATCAAAAGAAAAAGTAGGAAATTTTGACAATTTTACAAAAATGACTTTACAAGTTGATTTTTCCCCCATCACTACCTTACAAAAATTTTTGTATAACCACTAGAAAGATGGTAAATTTAACGCCCTATCCATCGGTGTAATTAGATTTTGAATTGCTTGTGAATTGAGCGAGTTATGGTCATTTTTATGGCTTAAGGTCGAAAACACGAAAAAAATCTTTAAATTAAAATAACTCGAAAATTAAGCGTCTAACGGAAAATTGCTAAGAGACACTTTCTTACTCAAATTAGTTGTGGAATCGACTCCCGATGTTTTTCGGTCCTTAACATGGGACACCCTGTATATCCGAACTAATTCGTGAAACTGATCTTTACTGTCCCCCAGTTCATGGTAGAGGTAGGTATGATCCTACTGGGGGGGGGGGGGGGTTATTAGTCTAACAATTTTAGTTTATTTGTCATTATAGTTTTTATTTATTTGTTTCAGAATAAAAAGCTGCTGGTTTCGTCCAGTCATATTTGTTTAGAATGTATTCTAAGTATATATTTTTAAAATAACGATAGCCACCAAAAATATACCAACCAGCCCCTCCTGAAAATATACCAACCAGTTTTCATCAAATTAAGAAACTTCACATAAATCCCGATCAAAACTAGCAATTCTATGGCACTGGTTGGCTAAAATACACCAAAATCTTAAAAAATATCCTGAAATACAATTTTTTGAACAAGTGGGAAATTAAGGGTTAACGTCGTTTGGTTGGCAGGTCCCGTTGGTGTGTTTGACGGCTGTGACGATCATCGCGGGGACGATCAGCGTCAGACAGGCGTCCTCTTCAGTCACCAAAGTCTTGGCTCTGGGCGTGTCGCTCCTCATCATCTACGTCTGCGTCAAGTGAGTGTCCATAACCTACAGGGCTCAAAGCTCCCTGATTCCTTATTTGGTCGTTATTCTCATCATAGGGAGGGCGGCCCCCAATGAATTTTAGCATGTCTACTGTGAATTGGAAGACGTCCACTATGAATTGGCGGATGCCTTCTTTGAATTTTTCAATTCGAGGATGGTCTCCTATGAATTTCTCGTGTATTAATGGAGTTTTCATGTGTTAATTTTCTTCAAAAAATTTACTTCACTATATGGGAATAGACAAATTTTGATTCAAAATACAGGGTCCGGCAGGGAGGTATGGATGATTTGAAATAATAGCTACACACTCATTTTCATATGAAACTAAAATTTTATTCATTTTATAATGCCATTATGAAAAATAAAGAGGAAAAAAATTAAACATTGATGACCTCATTTCGTTGCGTGGAGATGTGGAGTGGCCTCCTCGGTCACCAGACCTGACACCTTGTGACTATTTTTTATGGGGCTACCTCAAATCACGTGTGTACATACACAAACCACGTACACTTGAAGCCCTGAATGAAGCAATAACTCAAGAAATTCGAGCAATACCACGTCCAATGCTACAGAAGAGTATGGACAACTTCTCACAACGTCTACAGGAGTGTGTGGACAAAAACGGACACCACTTATCAGATGTTATTTATCGTACATAATCAATGTTTTATTTTTTTCCTCTTTAATTTTCACAATGGCATCATCCAAGGTACACACTGAAATAATAAAAGTTTAGTTTCATTTGAAAATGAGTGTGTAGCTATTATTTCAAATCATCCATACCTCCCTGCCGGACCCTGTAGCTATGCTGTATTTCGAAGTGGAAATAAATTTCTTCTCCGTCAAAACAATCACATAAAACCAGCATTCAAATCTCGGATACATCTAAACAAAATTTTCTTATTACCTTACATGTAATGAATACGAGGAAGCTATCCACCACTTCCACTTGGCAAACATTCGGAAACCCACCGATTACATTGTAAGAAGCGTAATCTTCCGTGGCCCATTCACAACCAGCTAAATTTGAGCAAAATCGAGCAAACAGTCGACAGCGCACACGTTCCTACCTGGATGGAATTCAAAGAAGATTGTCTCGAGGCTGATGCGCAACAATCGTGCTAATGTCATCTAAATCGGATCATGTTTCCTCATAGTTTAGCCCGGAACGAGGGCACAAACAGACGATTACCATTGATAGACCCGAAACCGAAGTTGTTCAATGAGCTCTAAAACGAAAAGAAAGGGAAAATGTTTGTTTTGATGTTCTAAATGAAAAAAAGTCTGCCAAGTGGGTGTGGCACATAGCTTCCTTGTATCCATAACCCGATTACATAGATGATCCGATGCATAGTAGTTAATCTCAAAAACCTATCTCTAAGTACCTTTCACTAACCTCATACGGGATCGTCTACACACCAACCCCCACAATCCCTGAAAATTTCATAGAAATCGGACAATAACTTCGTTACAAGGAATTCATGACAGACATGTAACCAAAATTGTTCAGAAAGGTCTAAAACGTAAAACGCGAGTGGAAATTTTGATTTTGGAGAACTTTTTTTTTCACCCTTGAAAATTGAAAACAAAGCTTCCTTCGGAAGCAATATTATGACCACAAATTTGGTCCGGAAACATCTACTCTTATATTCTGTGTTGGTACGACTAAGATTACGAGTAAAAGTTTCAGAGAATATTTCCAAGGGAAATGCCAGTGTTAGTCACCTTAATTTTAGGAGGTAGGTACCTAAAGGAAGTATCTTACTTATTTTTTTTTTTCGAATTAACTCCCCTCAAGACAAAATGTCTTTGGTGACGGAGGGGGCACGCCATAAATTTAAAATAAATAAATAAATCAAATATAATGGGGAGGACGCCCAGGACTCACCCGACGCCGGCCCTAGGGATAAGGGAAGATGAGGAAGGTGGGGGTGGGAGAGAAGGATGAAGGGAAGTGCCTCTATAAAACGACCACCAGTTCAAATATGAGCCGAGCAGGACACGGGTGGTGATACCACGGAGTACGCCTACCGAGATGCCCAACTCGCGCAACTCCGTGGCACTTTTCCCGCACCACACACCGCGCCATGACAAGGTTGCAGCCATCACCCTGATGTTGTTGGGTGCCACTCCTTTTAGCTCCGACACTGCTTGCCGTAAATCATTTGTGTCATATTTCCTTATCTTGGCCCGCCAAGTCTGCTCCATGTCCAAGCTGCCATTGACAACTTGGACATCCAGGATAATGCAAGACTGGTCGGGCTTGACGGCAACAATGTCGGGCTTCTTACCCTGGTCACTTGGCATGTGATACAATCTCTCTCTCTCAACATCCCAGCCGCTAGATGACAAAGCACCTGCTATCTGCTTGGCGACCGCATCATAACGTAGAATGCGGCCACCATGAGTCCGAGGACACTGCTGCACTACATGATATAAATGTTCATTTCCACTCCGACAGGCGCGGCAAAGGGGTAGGGTTGTCCCGCGACTACCTCTTGAACACCTCACCGCAGTTGGCAAAGATGCCACGCGGATGGCGTGAAAGTGTCGGTAGTCGCGGGCCCCAATGCCCTCCGAAGCCCAATCTACCCATTGGGATGAGAGAAGGCTTTCGGAGCACTGTCGGAGTTCTTTACCATCTACCGATTCATGCAGCGCAGCAGCGAACTCAGCAGACGAACTGGGTTTTGGAGCAGATGGTGTTGCTCGGTCGCACCATGCTAACTGCTGCCTGACAAAATCAAGATCAGCAGCCGCACGGGCGACCTCCCAGCTCGACCCTTGAAGGGCTAGCAGGCGCTGGCGGCGCAGAGAAGGGATACATGCCGAGAGAGACACAATGCCAAGCCCACCGGATTTGACCGGTGCATGAACATAGGCACTTGGGACACCAGGTGGGAACTTCAGCCAAGAGCGCACAGCAGAGCGAACTTCTCGATCTAATTCTTGCAGCCTCCCCGCCGTAAGCCTGCCAAAGACTAACCCATAGGTTAGCTTCGGCAGTAAGTACGTGCGAAGGAGGCGCAGCTTCTGCTGTGGCTTCAATGGAGCCTTGGTAACGCGAGCTAGCGCTCTACCAAGGTCCACACGGCTGGCAGTAATAGTGGCCACCCCCATGAAGTCGACTCCAAGGTACCGCCAAACCTCCAACACGGATCGAGATGGGATGGAGGACTGTCCAACGACAAAACCCCCATCCACAACTTTCACCTTATGTTGGCGACCCAACGGGACCAAGGAGACCGACCCACACTTATCAGGGTTAACCACAAGTCCACACCCGGCTAGCTGCTTACCAACCAGTGGCGGCTCCTGCCCCGAAACTTATGGGGTGCACAGATATCAGGAGAGGCTATCGAGAAGGGGCAGAATAGGTGATTTTCTCTGCCAAATAGAAATTTCAACGATATGCAAATGGGATAAATCTTGGTAACTTTTTCATCTTAAAATTGCAAACGGTACTAAATACGTAGTAAATAGACACGAAACATGTTCTCTAGTGGTTAACAGAAATTCTGAAATACTTCATCATCAAAGGTCAAAACCCAAGAAATTCATCCATCTAATTGCAATAGCTGAAATGTATGTTTACCCGTTACGATTCAAAACATCGTCCAATTCGGAAGAAAAATTAACGAGCCCCTTGAAAACTCCGAGATTCGAAGAATCTTCCCCCTCATCATGCCCACGCACGGCTAGCTCGAAAACACCACGGAACTTGATAATGAAAAAAATGTACCTATTTTTCGATCTTATGACGATGTGCACTGTCGAGTTGTTGCATTATATTTTGACGACCCAATATACGCAAATCTACCAGAGCGTTCTTATGGGAGACAGCCTAAGCGTTTTTTCAATTTTTCGGCTAAATGGGAGATCACTTATGCCGTCTTTAACTCAAACCTCATTTCGGTTGGTAGAAAAAAGTATTCAAGCAAAGTAAAATTATCAGTTACTTTTTTTTTTATAAGAGTAGGAGGTCTTAATTGAGTTGATATACAGACTCCTTCAGTGCGACCAACAAGATCTATTGTGGAGTGTCTCCAGGCTGTATTAGCCTACTAAGAAGGGTTTACTGAAAACCCCTTCTCCCCACTTTTTGGCAAAGCAGAGAAGATCGGTGTAGGCCACCTTAGAGATGGTGTCAGGAGCTAAGACATCACTTCCGAGGATTGTGTATCTAGCTCGACCCAGTGCTTCACAGTGGCACAAGATGTGTTCGACATCTTCCGTTTCCATGTCGCAGAAGCGGCAAATGTCCGTTGTTAGTTTGCCTATCTTCTTTAGGTGATAGCGAAGTGGGCAGTGACCTGTTAGCAGACCCACAAGAATTCTGACGTCCTTCTTAGGCATAGCTATGAGTTCTTTAGCCCGTTTCTTAGAGAACGTCACAAATAGTTTTGCCTGTCTCAGGCCTGGGAGGTTCTGCCAGTATTCTACTCGCTCATTTCTTTCCCAGTTGTTAACCACATTCTGTAAGCAGCTTTTGGTGGTTCCCAGGAATGGTTCCGGCCCAATTGGCAGGGACTCTGAGCCTCTTTTCGCAAGACGATCAGCAGTTTCATTACCCTCATGTCCAGGAATCCAGAGTAGGGTAACCTGGTTGTTCTGGGCCACAGTTTTGAGGGTATTCAGGCATTCCCAGACCAGCTTCGAGGTTATAGTGTAAGAAGCAATGGCCTTCAGGGCAGCCTGACTGTCTGACAAGATGTACACTTTGGCTCTGTTGATATGCTTATTCAGCATTTCCTCAGCGCACAGTTGAATTGCATGGACCTCTGCCTGAAAGATTGTGGCATTCGCCCGAGAGACTTTATAAGGCTGGCCGTAGGGCCTTTAATGCCTATGCCAGATCTTCCACACATGACTGATCCATCTGTATACCACACAAGAGAGCCCGGTGCAAGGTTGGGCATCACCATACAAGGGCAGCATAGGAGAATATAGGCCTGATGATGGCTGTATAGTATCATTTTTGGCTTTAGTCCCCAGGTTTTGCTAAACATTCTTTGTCCAGCCCATAGGATGTATCTTGCCTTGTTGGCAATCTTTCCTATGTGTGAGTTCCATGTTAATTTATGGTCCATGGTAACCCCCAGGTACTTAACTTCCGTTTTAGTGGATAGTTTTGTTCCACCAAAATTAAGCACCTTGAGGTTCAGCTTACGCCTGTTGGAAAAAGGTACCAACACTGTTTTATCTGGGTTCACACGTAAACCCTCTGCTGTACACCACTTATGGATGATGTGTAGGGCTCTTTGCATTCTGTTGGATATGACACAGTCGAATTTGCCCCTTACAATAATGGCCAAATCGTCTGCATACCCTATCAGTTACTAGTCACTTCACACCCACAAAGCCAATCTACCTTCTTTTAATAGTCGACATTAAAACATACCTACGGTACGAACGGTTTTTAAATTTCAACGTCTGCTGGTGTCCAAGGAGAGACAGGAAAGGGCGGCCAGTTTCTCGAATTTCGCACTTTTCCACAATCGACAAACGCAAATAGTTTACTTTACTTTAATGTAAACTACTCATCGTACCTTCAACACTCCTAAATAATCACAATACTTTGAACAAAACAGTGTGTACCGAAACAGTAGTCAACTGAAAACGTAAAACGGAATTCCCATCAGGTTTGTTTGTTTACTTATTTCTCTATAAGGAAATCCGGATTGCAGAGCTCTCTGACAGGGGAGCAACGAACCAATTCTGCTCAAGCCGACAAAATGTCCTGCTCTCTGATTGGTCAATCTCACGTGCCTGCCTCCCTCGAAAGATGTCAAGATGACGTCACTTTCCCCAGAAATGGTGCAGAGGAAAGGTGATGCTCCAAACGGGTGTGATTGGTCTGAAAAGAGGGAGCTCCCGCCACAGTTTTCCCGCGTAGATTCAACTAGCACAGTACCTACGATCAAGTCTTCTGTCCTAGCCAACTTACTCTTCAAACGAAGAGGAACGAACTTTGAAAAAATTTTTTTTTTAATTGGCTGGGGGTGCACATGCGCCTACGCTCCTATCAGTAGCCGCCCCTGCTACCAACCATCTCCAAACAAAATATGTTCTATTTTTTGGTAATATAAACAATTTTTATTATTGACAAGTTTGAAACTAGAATGTTAACAATATTGTAGCTTTTGATATCGTGGCGATGAAAACCTAAAAATTTTGTTCGTATTACAAATTTAGGTAGGTAGTATTTCACACTTAGATAGGTACCTAGAAACTATAATTTTCTCGTAGTTTCGCAAGTAGGAAGGAAATAAAAGTTTAAAAAAATGTAGCTTACCCAGCTGATCAGGGAGGGGCTCAACTGGTCATTCTGTCCTACGCGGTAGTCCTAGTCTCCTCCTGACATCATTGGACGACAGATGGATGAGGCCCTGCAAAATGTAGCTTACCCAGGTGATCAGGGAGGGGCTCAACTGGTTATTCCGACCTACGCGGCAGTCCTAGTCTCCTCCTGACATCATTGGACGACAGATGGATGAGGCCCTGCAAAATGTAGCTTACCCAGGTGATCAGGGAGGGGCTCAACTGGTTATTCCGACCTACGCGGCAGTCCTAGTCTCCTCCTGACATCATTGGACGACAGATGGATGAGGCCCTGCAAAATGTAGCTTACCCAGGTGATCAGGGAGGGGCTCAACTGGTTATTCCGACCTACGCGGCAGTCCTAGTCTCCTCCTGACATCATTGGACGACAGATGGATGAGGCCCTGCAAAATTTAGCTAACCCAGGTGATCAGGGAGGGGCTCAACTGGTTATTCCGACCTACGCGGCAGTCCTAGTCTCCTCCTGACATCATTGGACGACAGATGGATGAGGCCCTGCAAAATGTAGCTTACCCAGGTGATCAGGGAGGGGCTCAACTGGTTATTCCGACCTACGCGGCAGTCCTAGTCTCCTCCTGACATCATTGGACGACAGATGGATGAGGCCCTGCAAAATGTAGCTTACCCAGGTGATCAGGGAGGGGCTCAACTGGTTATTCCGACCTACGCGGCAGTCCTAGTCTCCTCCTGACATCATTGGACGACAGATGGATGAGGCCCTGCAAAATGTAGCTTACCCAGGTGATCAGGGAGGGGCTCAACTGGTTATTCCGACCTACGCGGCAGTCCTAGTCTCCTCCTGACATCATTGGACGACAGATGGATGAGGCCCTGCAAAATGTAGCTTACCCAGGTGATCAGGGAGGGGCTCAACTGGTTATTCCGACCTACGCGGCAGTCCTAGTCTCCTCCTGACATCATTGGACGACAGATGGATGAGGCCCTGCAAAATGTAGCTTACCCAGGTGATCAGGGAGGGGCTCAACTGGTTATTCCGACCTACGCGGCAGTCCTAGTCTCCTCCTGACATCATTGGACGACAGATGGATGAGGCCCTGCAAAATGTAGCTTACCCAGCTGATCAGGGAGGGGCTCAACTGGTTATTCCGACCGACGCGTTAGTCCTAGTCTCCTCCTGACATCATTGGACGACAGATGGATGAGGCCCTGCAAAATTTAGCTAACCCAGCTGATCAGGGAGGGGCTCAACTGGTTATTCCGACCTACGCGGCAGTCCTAGTCTCCTCCTGACATCATTGGACGACAGATGGATGAGGCCCTGCAAAATGTAGCTTACCCAGCTGATCAGGGAGGGGCTCAACTGGTTATTCCGACCTACGAGGCAGTCCTAGTCTCCTCCTGACATCATTGGACGACAGATGGATGAGGCCCTGCATAATTTAGCTAACCCAGGTGATCAGGGAGGGGCTCAACTGGTTATTCCGACCTACGCGGCAGTCCTAGTCTCCTCCTGACATCATTGGACGACAGATGGATGAGGCCCTGCAAAATGTAGCTTACCCAGGTGATCAGGGAGGGGCTCAACTGGTTATTCCGACCTACGCGGCAGTCCTAGTCTCCTCCTGACATCATTGGACGACAGATGGATGAGGCCCTGCAAAATGTAGCTTACCCAGGTGATCAGGGAGGGGCTCAACTGGTTATTCCGACCTACGCGGCAGTCCTAGTCTCCTCCTGACATCATTGGACGACAGATGGATGAGGCCCTGCAAAATGTAGCTTACCCAGGTGATCAGGGAGGGGCTCAACTGGTTATTCCGACCTACGCGGCAGTCCTAGTCTCCTCCTGACATCATTGGACGACAGATGGATGAGGCCCTGCAAAATGTAGCTTACCCAGGTGATCAGGGAGGGGCTCAACTGGTTATTCCGACCTACGCGGCAGTCCTAGTCTCCTCCTGACATCATTGGACGACAGATGGATGAGGCCCTGCAAAATGTAGCTTACCCAGGTGATCAGGGAGGGGCTCAACTGGTTATTCCGACCTACGCGGCAGTCCTAGTCTCCTCCTGACATTGGACGACAGATGGATGAGGCCCTGCAAAATGTAGCTTACCCAGCTGATCAGGAAGGGGCTCAACTAGTTATTCCGACCTACGCGGCAGTCCTAGTCTCCTCCTGACATCATTGGACGACAGATGGATGAGGCCCTGCAAAATTTAGCTAACCCAGCTGATCAGGGAGGGGCTCAACTGGTTATTCCGACCTACGCGGCAGTCCTAGTCTCCTCCTGACATCATTGGACGACGGATGGATGAGGCCCTGCAAAATGTAGCTTACCCAGCTGATCAGGGAGGGGCTCAACTGGTTATTCCGACCAACGCGGCAGTCCTAGTCTCCTCCTGACATCATTGGACGACAGATGGATGAGGCCCTGCAAAATGTAGCTTACCCAGCTGATCAGGGAGGGGCTCAACTGGTTATTCCGACCTACGCGGCAGTCCTAGTCTCCTCCTGACATCATTGGACGACAGATGGATGAGGCCCTGCAAAATTTAGCTAACCCAGCTGATCAGGGAGGGGCTCAACTGGTTATTCCGACCTACGCAGCAGTCCTAGTCTCCTCCTGACATCATTGGACGACAGATGGATGAGGCCCTGCAAAATGTAGCTTACCCAGGTGATCAGGGAGGGGCTCAACTGGTTATTCCGACCTACGCGGCAGTCCTAGTCTCCTCCTGACATCATTGGAAGACAGATGGATGAGGCCCTGCAAAATTTAGCTAACCCAGCTGATCAGGGAGGGGCTCAACTGGTTATTCCGACCTACGCAGCAGTCCTAGTCTCCTCCTGACATCATTGGACGACAGATGGATGAGGCCCTGCAAAATGTAGCTTACCCAGCTGATCAGGGAGGGGCTCAACTGGTTATTCCGACCTACGCGGCAGTTCTAGTCTCCTCCTGACATCATTGGACGACAGATGGATGAGGCCCTGCAAAAACAAAAAAACCGCCCCCTGCTCCTCCCAATCAGTGGCTACAGCTTTCGTACAAGTACGCAACCAGGAGAGACATTTTATGCCCTTTCCCCTTCATATTTCCCCTTGGCGTAACGCTCCCCGCGGGACGATTTTTCATTTATGTGCCATAGTAAAGACATAAAATGTCAATAAAATAAAAGTTAAAACTGTTACGACATGAAAAGGTAGGTAGGCTTCTGATTACTGTCAGACGAACAGAAATACACCAAAATTATTCAGAAAGTTCCAAAATTCAATCAATGTGAGAGGAAATTCAGAGTGAAGAAACGAACAGACTTGAAGTCACAAAATCAAAATCAGAAAGAACCAACAAAAATCGGGGTCCGGGTTGCGGAGGGGGAGGTGCTTTGTTTTTCGCCGCCGACGCTTTACGACGAATATATTCAATAAATTTCAAATAAAAAAATATTTTCGTACTCAGGTGAATAAGAGGTTTGGCGCTATAAGCTCAATTTTTGAAAAATTGGAAATGTTTTTCAAAATTTGAACTTTAAAATTCTGAATAAAATTGAAATTACAATTTTATTTTGAAAATTTTGGCAGAGCGCCATTTGGAAACTAATAATGAGTGCATTCCCGTTTTCAAAATGAAAATCGCTTGAACTGGTGAAGAGAGAAACTCTAACTACGACTGCCCCTTTTGCTACAATCACCGGTGCTGCCATCTGGCGGAAAAAAAAATCTTATTAACATCGGGGATGATTGCCTTAATCAATAAAGATGTAATTCAAAGTAGAAAATTCATAATTTTTTTATGTGTTTAAAGGCTTCTTTGCGAGAAGCAGCTCGCTCTGTACACTAAAGCCCGACTCTCGTCGTTGAAAATACACCAGAGGACTCTGGCGACGATCTCTAACCGTGTCACCGATCGAAGGTAATTTCCTATTTAAAACTTCTATAAAAACTCGCCATACTGCTTAGCGACTGGGTAAAATTCAAGGAACGTGGAACATGCTTCAGCTGTGGACGTGTGGAGTAACTTCCAAGTGACACTTGCCCTTCATTGTCACTCCTGTGTGACACTTTTGGTTAGTTAGTCCAAGACTGAAGCATCTTCCATGCTGAAAAAACGAAAAATCTGAAACTGTATCGGCGTATGTTCTTATTTGGTCAAAAATTCACTCGACTTTTGGGTGTTGCAGGGATATCTAGTTGGTTAGTTAGTCCAAGGCTGAAGCATCTTCCATGCTGAAAAAACGAAAAATCTGAAACTGCATCGGCGTATGTTCTTATTTGGTCAAAAATTCACTCGACTTTTGGGTGTTGCAGGGATATCTAGTTGGTTAGTTAGTCCAAGGCTGAAGCATCTTCCATGCTGAAAAAACGAAAAATCTGAAACTGCATCGGCGTATGTTCTTATTTGGTCAAAAATTCACCCGACTTTTGGGTGTTGCAGGGATATCTAGTTGGTTAATTAGTCCAAGGCTGAAGCATCTTCCATGCTGAAAAAACGAAAAATCTGAAACTGCATTGGCGTATGTTCTTATTTGGTCAAAAATTCACTCGACTTTTGGGTGTTGCAGGGATATCTAGTTGGTTAGTTAGTCCAAGGCTGAAGCATCTTCCATGCTGAAAAAACGAAAAATCTGAAACTGTATCGGCGTATGTTCTTATTTGGTCAAAAATTCACTCGACTTTAGGGTGTTGCAGGGATATCTAGTTGGTTAGTTAGTCCAAGGCTGAAGCATCTTCCATGCTGAAAAAACGAAAAATCTGAAACTGCATCGGCGTATGTTCTTATTTGGTCAAAAATTCACTCGACTTTAGGGTGTTGCAGGGATATCTAGTTGGTTAGTTAGTCCAAGGCTGAAGCATCTTCCATGCTGAAAAAACGAAAAATCTGAAACTGCATCGGCGTATGTTCTTATTTGGTCAAAAATTCACTCGACTTTCGGGTGTTGCAGGGATATCTAGTTGGTTAGTTAGTCCAAGGCTGAAGCATCTTCCATGCTGAAAAAACGAAAAATCTGAAACTGCATCGGCGTATGTTCTTATTTGGTCAAAAATTCACTCGACTTTTGGGTGTTGCAGGGATATCTAGTTGGTTAGTTAGTCCAAGGCTGAAGCATCTTCCATGCTGAAAAAACGAAAAATCTGAAACTGCATCGGCGTATGTTCTTATTTGGTCAAAAATTCACTCGACTTTTGGGTGTTGCAGGGATATCTAGCATCCGCTAGCTGCTTACGTCTGAAAACCTCCGACGTTTGCGCTAACGAGCTCCAACACGAACGAACTGGTCCAAACACGACAGGACCCGCCTACAGGAACAAGGTTACCCCCTTAACTGTAGAATAGGTAGTAATTGCTTGGAACGTTTCAAATAATTACTGAACCATTGAAAAAAAACTGTCACTGTCGAATTTGGCTTGAAATTTTGTATATTGAGCAACATTTCGGACGAGGTAAGATCGAAAAGATATTGACAATTTAATGCGAGATGTGATAGAGAAAAAACAAACTTTTGAGTGTAAGTTGGCGGAATTGCGATGTTTCGAGGAGTTAGCATCCACTGGCTTTCCCGAACAGTGAATGCTTCCCTTAATAAACTTATATTGAACGTGTAAGAACACGAATGCGTTGAATTTCCCCCTTCCGACAGGTTGTTTCTTAGAGCGACAAAACGTATGTATCATATACATAGTAGTGTTATCGTGTAGTATATAATATTCGTAGTTCCCGATATTGCATGTAGAGCGAAAGTTGTGAATTTATTTGAAAAGTGCGGCATCAAGGAGGTTTCAGTCGGTCGCTGTTTGTTCCTCGTGGGTTAGTCTAATCTTTTACGAACTGGCGCTCAGCCTGAAGGAGCTACATTGCCACCCACCACCACCACATAGCTATCAGTTTTAATCAACAATCTAAATTTGTAGATGAGCACAATTGAAAACTCTGAAATTTGAGTCGATGAAGATAAGAGGTGACATAGAGAAGGAATGCAACAAGAAGGTTTGGACAACTTTGAGAATAATCCCAAAAATGAACTTTTTATGTTTTAAATTTAGTATGGAAAATGTTCGATGAAATGGTAAGTAAATTAATTGAAAGTTGAGATGAGCAGCGAGAAGGAATACGGAGAATTTAGCAAATATCCACAGTGAAGGTATTCGAAGAGAGTTAATTTCTCAGTAGGATCAATGAGGGTAAAATGCCATTATCGTTCATATTTTCTACATCTGTGCAAATTAGAAAATTCTTGTTTAGAGAGAATCGGAAGAGAAGAGGTGACATAGAGAAGGAATGCAACAAGGTTTGGACAACTTTGAGAATAATCCCAAAAATGAACTGTATGTGTTTTAAATTTAGTATGGAAAATTTTTCGATGAAATGGTGAGTAAATTAATTGAAATTTGGGATGAGCAGCGAGAAGGAATACGGAGATTTTTGCAAATCTCCACAGTGAAGGTATTCGAAGAGAGTTAATTTCTCAGTAGGATCAATGAGGGTAAAATGCCATTATCGTTCATATTTTCTACATCTGTGCAAATTAGAAAATTCTTGTTTAGAGAGAATCGGAAGAGAAGAGGTGACATAGAGAAGGAATGCAACAAGGTTTGGACAACTTTGAGAATAATCCCAAAAATGAACTGTATGTGTTTTAAATTTAGTATGGGAAATTTTTCGATGAAATGGTAAATAAATTACTTAATTGAAATTTGAGATGAGCAGCGAGAAGGAATACGGAAGTTATAGAAAATATCCACAGTGAAGGTATTCGAAGAGAGTTAATTTCTCAGTAGGATCAATGAGGGTAAAATGCCATTATCGTTCATATTTTCTACATCTGTGCAAATTAGAAAATTCTTGTTTAGAGAGAATCGGAAGAGAAGAGGTGACATAGAGAAGGAATGCAACAAGGTTTGGACAACTTTGAGAATAATCCCAAAAATGAACTGTATGTGTTTTAAATTTAGTATGGAAAATTTTTCGATGAAATGGTGAGTAAATTAATTGAAATTTGGGATGAGCAGCGAGAAGGAATACGGAGATTTTTGCAAATCTCCACAGTGAAGGTATTCGAAGAGAGTTAATTTCTCAGTAGGGTCAATGAGGGTAAAATGTCATAATCGATCACATATTCCACATCCATGCAAATGATTAGAAAATTCTTGTTTAGAGAGAATCGGAAGAGAAGAGGTGACACAGAGAAGGAATGCAACAAGAAGGTTTGAAAATAATCATCCAAATTCAAAGGCCCGTATGGCACAATTTGTACACGTCTCTTTTCCGTAGATACTACAAATATTCCATGTAGTCGTTTTCCATTTAAATCCGAACGGAAAAACTTCGTAAAACGGCTGTCGAAGCAAGCAAAATAGACGCTTCTTCTTGTCAAAAGCTGTACTAAGGGCCAGTAAAGTGTGGTAGGAGCCAAACTTACCCGGAAAGTGTAACTTGACGAAAGTTCAGCTTCGGTAAAGTGGAGATGAAGTGACGCTTCTTCTAAATTTCGGTTTGTGAATAGCGTTTTCTCTCAAGTACGGTTCTAAGTGGAGATTTCAGGCTTCACTTAGTGAAAAGCCCCACTAAGTGCGTTTTGTGAATACGGCTCCAAGTTTCTTGTGGCATTCTTCTTATTCTCATAATCTCCACACCCTCTTGTTCATTTTCAAGTAACAAAAACTACGTAAATTTGAATTGTCAAGGATTGTTAATACTCATTACTACATCTACCTAGCAAATTGAAAAATTAGCGTGAATTCCATGAAGATTGTGGATCTTATGCCACAGAAACGATGAATTACATACTAAACAGCCAACGTAATTTATAATATAGGAACGGAAATTCCTCCTTCATGCCGCACAGTTTTCAAATTTGTTCATGTTTTGAAAAAAAAAAAAAAAAGGTTGAAATATTTTGTAGAAAATTACCTGATGTCCTCGTCGATTGTTGACTGTGTAATTGGTGTAGTGCTGCGATAAAAATGTCTGATTTGGTGTTTTCGTTTTTTCAACTCAAAATAAGTATTTTTTGAGTTTGAACGCACAAAACGTCGTACCACTCATTACCTTCTTTAGTCGCGTAATAATTTTGACTTCGCCCAGAAAACAAAACGCAGTAGAGAGCTTTTATAAGAGTCAAACCCGGGGATGGGGTCGTTCCAGGGGTAACAGGTTCGACGAACTGAACAGTTCGTTTTGTCACTAGTGACGATTCGATGTACCTTTCGATGCGATATTTAACATCGAAATAATATCGGAAGAAAAATATAGATATCACTAATATCGATAGAATATCGAAACAAAAATATTGATGGGACATTGTCACTGAATTTTTTTTCAAATGTTTTTTTCATCAATATCAGTGATATTGTTAGAATATCGAAAGAAAAAATACTGATTTCACTGGATCTGTTCGGAGAGGCAGTCCAGAACCAGTTCGGAACCAAACCGGAGCTGAAAAGAGGAGGGGATAGAGGCGAATGGGCTCCTCCAAACCCCTCCTGGCTCCTACAAGCCCCTCTGAACTCCTCCAAACCCCTCCTGGCTCCTCCAAACTCCTCCGAACCCCTCCAAGCTCCTCCTGGCTCCTCCAAACCCCTCCTGGCTCCTACAAGCCCCTCCGGGCTCCTCCAAGCCCCTCCGAACTCCTCCAAACCGTTCAGGACTGCCTCTCCGAACAGATCCAGTGAAATCAGTATTTTTCTTTAGATATTCTATTGTTATCACTGATATCGAATATGTTTTGCATCTTTTTTCTCAAATCAATATCACTGATCACGAAAAAGTATAGAAAGAAAAATATTGATTTCACTGAATCCGTTTCGGAGAGGCAGTCCAGAACCAGTTCGGAACCAAACTGGAGCTGAAAAGGGGAGGGGATAGAGGCGAATGGGCTCCTCCAAGCCCCTCCTGGCTCCTACAAGCCCCTCTGAACTCCTCCAAACCCCTCCTGGCTCCTCCAAGCCCCTCCGAACCCCTCCTGGCTCATCCATACCCCTCCTGGCTCCTCCAAACCCCTCCTGGCTCCTACAAGCCCCTCCAAACCGTTCAGGACTGCCTCTCCGAACAGACCCAGTGAAATCAGTATTTTTCTTTCGATATTCTATCAATATCACTGATATTAAATAAATAAAAAAAAAAAAATAAAAAAAAAGCAAAAACAATCGATATAAGTGAAATCAGTATTTTTCTTTAGATATTCTATTGTTATCACTGATATCGAATATGTTTTGCATCTTTTTTCTTAAATCAATATCACTGATCACGATAAATTATCGAAAGAAAAATATTGATTTCACTGATATCGATAGAATATCGAAACAAAAATACTGGTTTCACTGATATCAAATATGTTTTTCATCTTTTTTTTCATCAATATCAGTGTTATTGATAGAATACCGAAAGAAAAATACTGATTTCACTGATGTCGAATGTTTTTGCATTTAAAAAAAAATCAATATCAGTGATATCGTTAGAACATCGAAAGAAAAATACTGATTTAACTGGATCTGTTCGGAGAGGCAGTCCAGAACCAGTTCGGAACCAAACTGGAGCTGAAAAGGGGAGGGGATAGAGGCGAATGGGCTCCTCCAAGACCCTCCTGGCTCCTACAAGCCCCTCTGAACTCCTCCAAACCCCTCCTGGCTCCTCCAAGCCCCTCCTGGCTCATCCATACCCCTCCTGGCTCCTCCAAACCCCTCCTGGCTCCTACAAGCCCCTCCGGGCTCCTCCAAGCCCCTCCGAACTCCTCCAAACCGTTCAGGACTGCCTCTCCGAACAGACCCAGTGAAATCAGTATTTTTCTTTCGATATTCTATCAATATCACTGATATTAAATAAATTAAAAAAAAAAAAAGCAAAAACAATCGATATAAGTGAAATCAGTATTTTTCTCTAGATATTCTATTGTTATCACTGATATCGAATATGTTTTGCATCTTTTTTTCTCAAATCAATATCACTGATCACGATAAATTATCGAAAGAAAAATATTGATTTCACTGATATCGATAGAATATCGGAAGAAAAATACTGGTTTCTCTGATATCAAATATGTTTTTCATCTTTTTTTTAATCAATATCAGTGATTACCATAAATTATCAAAAGAAGAATATTGATATCACTGATATCGAATATGTTTTTGCACCTTTTTTTTATCGATTACGAGAAATTGATAAATTACAGTGGGAAAGAATATAACCATCACAACCGATAATTATTATCTTTCGATATCAATATTTTCCTTTCGATATTCGATATCGCATGAAAAATATCGATACAAATATCGGAAATATCGAAACAAAATGTCGATATCAATAAATATCTTTGCTTCATCGCGGAACAGCCCACTCCCCAAGTCAAATTGACATGAATTTTGGTACCTTCTGTATGTTCCTAGACTTATTTATGATTATTTACGGTAACCCATCCTGTACTCGAAATTCTATATATTTTTTATCCTTATATGTAACTATTTATTATGTACTCGCTTCCCAGTGATAAATATTCTTAGTTTTTTCCGCTTGTTAATACATTGTATCTAAATTACATAAGTTAGTAATTATTACTAGGTGCTCCAAAACGGATTGTTGTTTATTGCATTTTTTTTAAATTTCAAAAATGAAAAATCTCATTTTTTTTACGTAGGACGTGGAATTACGTGTTTCGAAGCTTCAATGTCTTATCCATGTTGTTTGGAATGTCTTCCTTGTGCAAAATATTTGTGTGTGTGTAAGTAGGCACTTGACGCAATTTGATGTAAACGTGTTTTTCCAATTGTACTCGAAATATACGCCGTTCTTGGGCAAAAAAAAAAAAAAAGAGTGTTTTGAGTGTTATTAAATAAGTGAGTGACTAAACAATACCTTTCGCATGACATACATAAAGAAGTCATTATAGTTCAGGTCTACCACAGAAATTCTGCATCTTTGGCGCACTCTTCTACAACAGATGGAACCACTTATCTCTAAACAAGGACCAAATCCTCTTACAAATTATTTTTTTTTCTGAAATTTCTCCTAAATCTTCCCATTAAAGATGGTGCTAAGGACCGTATAGTGCCTCTTGAGATGGCACTCAAGAGTCAAGAATTTGGGTTTTTGGATGCTCTCAAAGAAACTTGAAGCAAACACTAAAAAGTGACATTTTCTTCCTCTGGAGCTTGAAATTCTACTGAAGAAAATTCCGTTCTCAGTGCAGGATTCCGTTCTCAGTGCAGCCACCACACTAACACGAAATTTCGAACCAGTCCATTTTCTCTAATGCAGTTTCTGTGGTAGAATCGCTTGGCTCCAAAGGGAGTTTCACGATTATTTCACTACAAATTCAAAAGATGATCCAACTTTCCAAATCCCCTGCTGAAGAAGGCTAATTTTCATGTGCCCGATGGCAGAGAGAGCCTCTTTTGGTCTCTTTGTTTCTCATACATCAAAGTACAAAATAATGAAAAGGTCATATAAACAAACAAAAAATTCCAAAAATACCTATATTTATCAATAAGTATCAGTCTTCATCAAATTTATCACAGTATTAGCAAATTATACGTGAACACAATAGGTAAGATTACATTTGAAGAACGAGAGTTTCTCTACAACATATTAGAAAAGGGAAGTGAAATCGATTTGGGCAGAATCAGATAAAATGCTAGTTGAGATCGAAGCTAGGAAGAACTTAGGGCGAAAAACTTTAGCAGTCTTCTGAAATATTCTGTCAGAAGTTCTTCTAGATGGCGCTGAGGAGGTACTGCCTCTAGAGATGGAGTCAAGAATTTTGGGTTTTGAAGGCACTCTAAGAACTCAGTAGAACTTGGAGCAAACTCTTCAAAAGAGGAACGTCAAGTGCTGAAATTGGAGCTCAGGAGGCAAAATCAGGTAGGGTGCTTCATGAGATGGAGTCAAGAATTTTGGGATTTGAAGGCACTCTAAGAGCTATGAGGAACTTGGAGCAAACTCTTCAGCAGAGGAACGTCAAGTGCTGAAGTTGGAGCTCAGGAGGCAAAACCAGGTAGTGTGCTTCCTGAGATGGAGTCAAGAATTTTGGTTTTTGAAGGCACTCTAAGAGCTCTGTGGAACTTGGAGCAAACTCTTCAGCAGAGGAACGTCAAGTGCTGAAGTTGGAGCTCAGGAGGCAAAATCAGGTAGGGTGCTTCTTGATATGGAGTCAAGAATTTTGGGATTTGAAGGCACTCTGAGCTCTGAGGAACTTGGAGCAATCACTTCAGCAGAGGAACGTCAAGTGCTGAAGTTGGTGCTCAGGAGGCAAAACCAGGTAGGGTACTTCTTGAGATGGAGTCAAGAATTTTGGGTTTTGAAGGCACTCTAAGAGCTATGAGGAACTTGGAGCAAACTCTTCAGCAGAGGAGCGTCAAGTGCTGAAGTTGGAGCTCAGGAGGCAAAACCAGGTAGGGTACTTCTTGAGATGGAGTCAAGAATTTTGGGTTTTGAAGGCACTCTAAGAGCTCTGTGGAACTTGGAGCAAACTCTTCAGCAGAGGAACGTCAAGTGCTGAAGTTGGTGCTCAGGAGGCAAAACCAGGTAGGGTACTTCTTGAGATGGAGTCAAGAATTTTGGGTTTTGAAGGCACTCTAAGAACTTTGTGGAACTTGTACCAATCACTTCTAAGGCTGATGTTCCTATGACACGACCAGCGCTCAAATCCTGTCCTGCCCTCGAACCACAACATGGGCTATTTTGCGTCTGTAAAGAGTGGAATTAGGGAGCTCTTCAGTTTTTAGTCACTTGAATAGCGCCTTTCTCAATCTCTTTGAATCTGCCAAACGAAAAGATCCCGGAAGAGTTGAACACGTGATCATGTTGGCACTGGCTGAGCGCTCTGGGAGGAAGATGACTAGATTCATGGCAAGGATACTGCAATGTAGCCAGGAACGGCAACATGAGGCCCCTTGTCAAATGTTCCAGGCTGAGTTCCAACGGGAGGGGAGGGGGGGGGGTTAGTGGGCTTAGAATCCCCTTAGACTAGCTCAAAAGCCTATTAAAAGCAAGCAAAAACGATTCCTCCGACTCTCCCCACCACCCACTCCTCCTGCCCCCAACTCCTTCCGCCTCCAATTCCTCAGACTATCCTCGCCTCCCACTCCTTCCAACTCCTCCTGATCAGCGACGTGCATACATACGTACTTACATACAGTTGGCGTTGTATGTATATAGATAAGACACAGATCACCAACAAGTAGACCTCAAAGATTTTCTCACTGACCTGCCACAGGGAGCACTCAAAGCACATCCGAACCTGCTCATCCAGGTCAAAATCAAGAAGAGACCGTCGAATCCTCCAGAAATTTGTTGAACCAAACTTGGAATCGGGTCTTCAGCATCAACACACGGAGAAAATGAGGCATAACCATTGAAAAATTATCAAATGTCGGGTGCTCGGAGTGTTTTTTTTTTTCTTTCCAAAGCTACGCCATAAAAATGAATAAATTCAGCTCTCTTTGATGGGGAGGACACCCAGGACTTTCCCAATGAAACGAAGTGGGATGAGACCAAGTACCATTATAAAACTACCACCGGTTAAGGTATGAGACAGGACGCAGGTGGTGACACCACAGAGTACACCTGCCCGGATGCCCAACTCTTGCAACTCCGTGGCACTCCTCACCACCGCCCTGACATTGGGGCCCGTAATCACAAAAATCACCAAAGTGACACTTGAAGTCGCACTTCCGAAAGTGATACTTTAGGCCAAAGTGAAACTTGAGGAGAAATCGCAATTCACAATCGTTTGTAGTGTAGCTGCTCTTAGTTCAGCTTTAGGTTCAACTGATAAGGAAATTGAAGGAAAACTGATTGGAGGAAAACCATTTAAATCCGAACGGAAAATTTCATAAAACGGCTGTCGAAGCAAGCAAAATAGACGTACTTCTCGTCAAAAGCTGCACTGAGGGCCAGTAAAGTGTGGTTGGAGCCAAACTTACCCAGAGAGTGTAACTTGACGAAAGTTCAGCTTCGGTAAAGAGCGGCTAAAGAGACACTTCTTCCAAAGTTTGGTACGTGAATAGCGTTTTCTCTGAATTACAGCTCTAAGTGGAGCTTTCAAGCTCAACTTAGTAAAAAGCCCCACTTAGTGCAGTTTGTGAATACGGCTGTGGGTGGCACTCCTTTCAGCTCCGACACCGCTTGCCATCAATCATCCAAAGATTTACAAAGCAGCTATCAAAGAACCTCAAATGTCACGTAAAACACCATCTAAACGTCATTTTGGAGCAAAAAAACCTCAATAGCTCCAAGATATTACTGCGCAAATTACATAAGTTACCTAGGAAACCTTCAAATCGAGTGAATACTCTTTCGACGAGATTTTTTTGGAAACATTTCCATGCAGATGATCCCTCAGCTGGCTCTCCAAGGGTTTCTTTACCTGTAATCGGCGAGGTTTTGATCCATCTGGAAGACAAACAAAGGCAAAATAGTTAGTCGAGGGTTGTGGAAAATGTTTAAAGACATCTAAATAGGGGGATATACAACAATTTTTTGGTTTCTTCGTATTTTAGGTGTGTACTTATCAGAAAAAGTGATGTTGAAAGAAACAAAACGTGATTGTGACCTTTAGATTTGACTTTAAGTTTGGCACCTCAAGTCATGCGGGCGTATGTAGGTACCTATTGCAAGGTGGTTGTGGGTATATTTCAGGTATTGAACGTGTGTTTAGATTTCAGGTCTCGAATGGTGGGTTTTTACCTAAATGGCAAGTCGGGGGGTGCACATTTGAATCTTGACTTACAGATTTGAGGGGGTTCGTCACTGGAGGGCCTGGATCTGGGGGGTCCCATGACTGGAGGAAGGCCGGGTTTCTGGGTTCCATCGCTGGAAGAGGGCTGGAACTGGGGGGGAGCCCCATGACTGGAGGAAGGCCGGGTTTCTGGGTTCCGTCGCTGGAGGGAGGCCGGAACTAGAGGGGTCCATGACCGGAGTACCCGGATGTGGGTACCATCACTGAAGGGCCGGAATCTGGGTAAAAAGTTATTTTAGGTCTTGACTGGTTTCTGGGGGCCCCACGACTGGAGGATGGCTGGGGTCTGAGTTCCATCACTGGAGGGAGTCCCGCGACTGGTGGGACCTTCACTGGAGGGCAGGATCTGTGTCCAAAGTCATTGGTAGTTGATTTTGGGTCTTGACTGGTTTCCAAAGGGCCTGGATCTGGGGGTTCCCATGACTGGAGGACGGCTGGGTGTGGGTTCCATCGCTGAAGGGCCAGGTCCAAAGTCATAGGTAGTCAGTTTGAGTCTTGACTGGTTGCAACAAACACTGGATCCAGACTGCAATATGTCTGGGTTCAATATCAGGGATTGAGGTCCAGAATGTGGGTCTTAAATGGCAATCTGTTAGGGCGAATTCTAAATTTAAACTTATGGACTAGTAAAGAATAAATGGAGGTTTCCCCCTGGGAGGATTTTTTTTGGTAGATTCAGCCACTGTAGAGAGGCAGCATCTGGAGTGGGGTCCAAAATCTTGCAACTTTGGGCTTTTCTCTACTCGACTTCTACTTATGAGCTAGTGAAATGAAAATTTCCCCCTGGGAGGACTTCATCTATGGCTCCTGCCACTGGAGGAAGGCCGGGTCTGGGTCTCACGACTGGGAAATGGGCTGGTTCCAAAACCACTGGAGGAAGGCCGTATCAGTGTCCCATCACTGGTTGGCTGAGTTGGGATCCTGAATCACTGGAGTTTGGTCAGATTTTGGGTCCAATTATATCTGACTCAACCTTATGGACTAGTAAAATGAAAATTTTCCCCCTGGGAGGACTTCATTGACGTCTTGGTCTCACTGGGAGATGGGCTGGATCCAAATCATTGGTAGAAGGGCGTATCAGGGTCTCGTCATTGGATGTTGGCAGGGTTGGGGTCCTGAATCATTGGAGTTCGATCAGATTTTATTACTTGACTCTACCTTATGGACTAGTAAAACGAAAATTTTCCCCCTGGGAGGACTTTGCTGACGTTTACGGGTCCGTTCTGTCACTGGAGGAGGCCTGGTTGGATATCACCACTGGAGGAAGGCTGGGTCTCATCACTGGGAGGAGAGCTGGGTCGAGTTTCTGGGTCCCACCACTGAAGGATGATCTCTGAATACCAAATCTGTTTGGGTGTATTCATACTTGACTCCATCTTATTGACTAGCAAAATGAATGGAGATCTGGTTCCATCACTAGGAAGTGTGCTGTATCCAAAACAATAACTGAGAAATGGTCGACTAATAGCAAATCTGTTTAGATGGACATTTGACTCTGATATATAGACTTGTGAAATAAAAATTTCCCTCTGGCAGGGCTTTATCGGTGTGTATGGGCCCCACCAATGGAGGAAAGCCAGATCTGAGGGGTCCCACCACTGGAAGAAGGTCCTATCTGGTTCTCTCCACTGGAAGAAAGGTAGATCTGAAGAGTCCCACAGCTAGAGGAAGGCCAGCTCATCTCATTTTGGATATTGACTGCCAAATCAGTAGGGACAAACACTCTAGTTTAACTTATGGGCTAAGTGAGTAAATTTAGATTTTCCCCCTGGGAGGATGTGTGATGGTCGTAGTCGAAGTTCCGGGTCTGGGGGTCCAATGATCGCAAACCTGCTAAGGAAAAACTACCTGAGGCTCCTGGAATGACGTCTAGTGTCCTTTGAGAACTATCAAATCTACTTCAATTTTGAGTCCGAACTTGTTAGCAAAGCTACAAGGCACTCCAAAAACTCCTGTAGTAGCTTCAATTTTGTTGAAATAACATGTATAACAGGGTTGCCAATTCTAAACGTCCAAAATTCAATGATAAGTTGTAAATTTAGCTAGTTGATTTCCCCCAGAAGAGGCTTTCGTGATTGCTCTAGAAACCTTGAATCTACAGCAAATACCTGTAGCCACATTTCAAACGGCATTAGCACTCTAAGTAAAGGAGAATGTTATGCTAGCCTCCTGAGGTACCCTTAGATCCACCATCGGCTAGCCTAGTTCTCGTCCAATTTGTACGAGAAAGTTGATTAATTCGTATTTAATTTTCCTGGGATTTCCTACATATTTTCAGTCTATACTAGATAGCTGGATTCTTGTTCATTTCAAGAAAGTTTACAAGTTCAGGTCAGCTTATAGTTCTCTGTAGACCTGCTCAGTTCGTTTCCAAGTTAGCCTCTGTTGGTTGCCCGTAGATTTGCTATTAGTTCATTTCCAAGTTAGCCTCTGTTGGTTCCCCTTAGATTTGCTATCAATTCAATTCCAAGTTAGCCTCTGTTGTTTCCCCTCAGATTTGCTATTAGTTCATTTTCAAGTTAGCCTCTGTTGTTTCCCCTCAGATTTGCTATTAGTTCATTTTAAGTTAGCCTCTGTTGGTTCCCCTTAGATTTGCTATCAATTCAATTCCAAGTTAGCCTCTGTTGTTTCCCCTCAGATTTGCTATTAGTTCATTTTCAAGTTAGCCTCTGTTGGTTCCCCTTAGATTTGCTATCAATTCGATTCCAAGTTAGCCTCTGTTGGTTCCCCGTAGATTTGCTATTAATTCATTTCCAAGTTAGCCTCTGTTGGTTCCCCTTAGATTTGCTATCAATTCGATTCCAAGTTAGCCTCTGTTGGTTCCCCTTAGATTTGCTATTAGTTCATTTTCAAGTTAGCCTCTGTTGGTTCCCCTTAGATTTGCTATCAATTTGTTTCCAAGTTAGCCTCTGTTGGTTCCCCTTAGATTTGCTATTAGTTAATTTCCGAGTTAGCCTCTGTTGGTTCCCCTTAGATTTGCTACTATTAGTTCGCTATCAAGATATCCTCTACTGGTTCCACCCTAGACCATCTATCAGTCCTCACCAGATTGCCACCCATTTTGTTCTCCCCATGAATCCATTGAATTAACTGATTTTTCCCCAGAATTGTCAACATATTGTTTCACATTCCCTGATGGCTTAATCTCATCAAATTTGAGTTAGCCTCCCACGGTTTTCTCCAACAACCTACTGCTATTAATCAGTACTGAAAAGTCAAATTGTCATCCATATGTACCATTTCCAAAAGTCAATTCATCCAAATATACAAAATTTTCAAAATTCAACAACCTCCCTACAGTTCATAATACGTTATATCAACCTCAATATAACCTCAATCGGGCGTCCCCTGGCAAATCTGGTAACCATATTGGTATATTGGCAACCCCTGGTGGTATCTGAATTGATCTCCTAATGTTTTAACCATCAATGATAAAAATCGTTGGGTTTTCGTAGATCTCAAAGAAATTTTCAGACAGTGAGCTCTTTGAGAAGGAAACGGGGGGGGGGGGGGGGGGCTTTGGAGGGAAAATGGGGGGAGGGGCTTTGGAGGACACAAAACACAAACCGTGGAGGGGAGGGGAGGGGGGGAAACAGACGGGGTCACGAAATAATACCCAATACATTTTGTGGTTTTTTATTTGGAGAATTGTCGCTTTGTAACTATAATAGCGAGATTTGTCTCTCCTTGTTCAATTCAAGATAATATCCATAATTATAATATTTATTTCAAGATTATATATTTGTTTTTGAGACCAACCCATCGAAATCGACTCGAAAAACGCTGTAAGGGTTTTTCCTACGTCGAAATACCACTACCGAAAAAAAATTGACCAGATTTTAAAAAGGGGTGTCTAATTCATAAAACTACAGAAAAAAGGGGAAGCTATGTATTACAGAGGTCGCAGAGGCGAAAATAAACGGACACTTGGGATGAAGTTACAAATGGCCAAATGGAGGTACATGGAGTAGCGAATGAATGATAGGGGGGTGGGGGAGACCCCAGACATACCCCGTAGTCGACAACGTACACGACGAACCTGGGAAAGGTTGAATTGTAACATGCACCGGCTCAATACCTGCCAATACCTGTCAGGGAGGTGAATTGGGTGTTCAGTGGAGGGGATGAACAGGGAAATCGAACACGTGAGGTAGCCTGAATCTGTTATATAACCTTCTCATACAGAGGCACTAGTTCAAAATGGCCGCCAAAACATATGAACTCTGAAGGAAACAGTTAACTCATAACCTAAATACAGTATAACCTCCTCGTATTATGGAGTAACTAGTTCAAAATGACCATCAAGATGCGAGACACGTTGAAACAAGCATGGGAATGTAGTTGACTTGGTTATTAAATTATTTCCACAAATAAATCATTCCATCGAGAACATAAGTGCAAAATTGGATGAATCAAACAGTTTTTTTTCTTCAAATAAAACCCCGAAATGAAACCATTTCGACAGAAACCTTTTCATAATCAGAAGGCACTGGGTTCAATATGGCCACCAAGATCTGGGATTTGGGCAATTAAGTTGAAAAACGTGCACCGTAAAACATGGAAATGGTGTTTAAATATGGAATCTAGTTTAAAGAGTTGACGGACGTAAATAAATCATTTTATTGAAAACAAAATGGAGGGACAAAAAGGGAACGCGAGGGGTCTTTCGAAGCCTTGAAAAATGGCCAATTAAAATTAAAGGATTTTTTTTTTCGGGAATGGTGAGACATGTTCAGAATTCTGCAATAACTACTCGATGTACATGGGAAGGGAGTAAACCTAACTTGTAGCTTTCCAGGGGGAAAAAAAGGAGGAAAAATGGGGGCATAATTTAGGGAAATGAAGGTACTGTGTTATTGTTATAAGAAGGGGGGCTTGGGTTTTTGTTTGTTTAATAAGTCCTGCCCTGACTTTCTCGTACCGCCTGTTGAAGCAGGTACTGAGCGTGTTGAATCTGGTCCGGAGTGCCCTTGATGGTGATGACGCGATCCGTAGAGCCTTGAAGGGGCTCGTCAATAGTGATTTCAGCACCTGGAAAAAAAAAAATTTTAAATAAAAAAATTGTCAAGTTAAGTAACATGGTGATTATGAGAAGTGCAATTTTTTTAGAGCGCATCTCACAGATATACAGGGTGCGGCAGCCTAAACTCCTTTTTTCAAGACACAGTAAAACACATTTTATAGATCAGAAAATTTAATTTTTTCAAAGCACAATGTTTGTTTATATTTAAAGTTTGGTTTTACGTGGTTTTAAAAATCATATCACGTAGGTGACCCCCCCATTGTCTATACACTGAAGGTACCGATTTCTTGAGTCTGCCATGTTGGTCTCACCAGCATGTTGGTGGGTATGTTGGCAATTTCTGCTTGGATGTTGGCTTTCAGTTGTTGTAGGGTTGTTGGACGGTTGGCATACACAAGGGATTTCAAGTAACCCCACAAAAAATAATCACAGGGGGACAAATCAGGGGAGCGGGCGGGCCACTGCAAATCACCCCTCAACGAGATGAGGCGTCCTGGGAAGTGCTCTCTCAGAACCGCCATTGATGCCCTTGATGTGTGAGCTGTGGCTCCATCTTGTTGGAACCACACATCTCCCAAGTCCAACTCATCAAGTTGAGGTAAAAAAAATTCCTCCAACATGTTAACATATCGATCTCCATTCACTGTTACAGTAACCCCATTTTCTTCAAAGAAAAAGGGACCAATAATTCCAGCTGGTGAAATTGCGCACCACACCGTGGTTTTAGGAGAATGCAAAGGCCTTTGATGCATCTCACGTGGATTGACGTCAGCCCAGTAACGCATATTTTGTTTATTTACTTTTCCATTTAAATGGAAGTGGGCCTCATCGCTAAAAAACACCACAGCGTCCTCTGGAACATTTTCCAGAAGGGCCTCACACGCGTCCCTCCTAGAGTTGAAGTCTCGTGGGGTTAGTTCCTGCACAATCACCAACTTGTATGGATGGTAGTGAAGGCCCAGATGAAGAATTCGCCTTACTGAACGGTCAGAAATTCCGAGAGCAGCCGCATGTTTGCGTGCTGAACGCCGTGGCGGTTGCATGATGGAGGCTCTCACTGCTTCAATGTTCTCGGGTGATCTCACAGGTCGGGGAGGATCAGGTCTGCGTCGTGATGCACTAGCCGTTTGTCGGAAGTTGTTGACCCACGCGAGAATTGATTTTCGGTCAGGAACAGGGCCCAAAGGCGCGACATTAAAATGATTTCGGAACGCGCGTTGGGTAGCAACGATTGACTACCCATTTGAAAAGTAGGTCTCGAGGGCGAAAGCCCGTTGCTCATTGTTCCAACGCGTAGTGACAACTAACCTTGGAGGGGTACAAAACTTTAGGACCCCACCTGTCAGGGTAAATGTTTCACTGAGAGATGAGCTGCAGGTTGCCGGGGAAAGTATAGAGCAGGTGGACTCGTTCCAGTACCTAGGTAGCATGGTCGATGCCAGCGGGGGTGCCGAAGAAGATATTAAGAGCAGGATTCGGAAGGCAAATGGTTCGTTTGTCCAGCTATACCCGGTATGGAGAAATAGAAATATTTCTCTGCGGACGAAGCTTCGACTGTTCAACACAAACGTCAAGTCTGTACTCCTTTATGCTTGTGAGACCTGGAAAGTTACCAGCAATCTATCGAGAAAGCTACAGGTATTTGTCAATCGCTGCTTGAGGTGGATCCTCGGTGTGTGGTGGCCCGACACCATTTCTAATGATGAGCTGCTGAGATGGACTCAACAGCTTCCCATTGCTGTTGAGGTGAAGAGGAGGAAGTGGCAGTGGATTGGTCACACTTTGAGGAAGGGCGAGAGAGCGGTGGAGCGAGAAGCGCTGGAATGGAACCCACAAGGATATCGAAGACGCGGGAGACCAAGGATGCGATCTATTGAGGCAGAGGCAGCTAAAGTCTTGGAGCCATATCAAGGCTTTGGCCAGAGATAGAGAGGAATGGCGGAATTTCGTCTCGGCCCTATGCTCCTCCTGAGGAGTTACAGGAAATAAGTCAAGTAAGTCAAGTCAGTCAACTGAGACCACGCCCATCCCTCTCTGACCCTCACAGCCTGCATAGCACGCATTTCAAAAAAGGAGTTTAGGCTGCCGCACCCTGTACATTTGGAAGAATTTCTCTTTGTGACGTCAGATTACCGATAAGAGCCTTTAGGGGTTTTAGATCAGCCGAGGGAGCGCTAAAGTGCTGTAACTCAACACGCTGCGAGCGAACTGGATCGATCAATCCAGGCTGCCCGTTCCCAGGTGATGGACTGGATAGATCTATCCAGTTGCATGGAGCCGACTCGCTCATGAATTTCGCCGTACATTTCAATCATCGCACAATCTATCAGCTTTTAAGTTGTAGGGTGAAGGAACCAATTGCTAACACCACCCCAATTACTAACACATGCTCATTCTTCCTTGAAAAATAAGCGTTCCTGGTCACCTAGGGATTCAAATTTGGCACCAAATCAATGTCACAGTTATTTTCTACCGATTCTCGCCAAAATCTAGTTGGCATTGACGATAAGGGGTTCGGGAATGAAGTTTTATCATCAGTCTAACACCAGCTGTCCGATCGTTAGCGGTTTTGCTAAGGAGGTGAGTCGCAATTTCATCTATTATAACAGTTTCATCTTTGTTTCTACATTCAATTTACTTTTTACCGCTCCAGTATTGATGTTAGCTAATAAGAATACACAATTCCAGTGCAAATAACTGATAAAATAACATTTTTTCCTCAGTGTTAGGATTTGGGTACCCAGAAACCTGCCTTTACCCAATTACTGACACTTGTGTTGGTAATTGGGGTTTTCCGAAATCTTTAGTTCCAAAGCCTAATTAACTAGGGGTTTTACGTAGAATACGATGTTGCTACCCGCCTTTTGAAAAAAGCAAAGGATCCATATCCTAACAGGGGTGTTAGTAACTAGTTATGGGAGTGTCAGTATTTGGGATGTACGCACACCAGATACTAACATTGAGCATATCCAGTCACTGACACCCCTCTCCCTGGTAGGAACCCACTCGTATCTTTCCTCCTATTCTTATTCTCTATCATTAAAAAACAGTCTCGAATTTATGCATCTTCGAAAGCTTGATTTCGCCTTCAATTTGTCGAAAAATTCGAAAAAGAAGGTTGAAAACACGAAAACTTGTTGGTTTACTCGAGAGACAAGACATCTTCGAAAGCTTGATTTCGCCTTCAATTTGTCGAAAAACTCGAGAAAGAAGGTTGAAAACACGAAAACTTGGTTTACTCGAGAGACAAGACATCTTCGAAAGCTTGATTTCGCCTTCAATTTGTCGAAAAATTCGAAAAAGAAGGTTGAAAACACGAAAACTTGTTGATTTACTCGCGAGACAAGACATCTTCGAAAGCTTGATTTCGCCTTCAATTTGTCGAAAAACTCGAGAAAGAAGGTTGAAAACTTGTTGGTTTACTCGAGAGACAAGACATCTTCGAAAGCTTGATTTCGCCTTCAATTTGTCGAAAAATTCGAAAAAGAAGGTTGAAAACACGAAAACTTGTTGATTTACTCGCGAGACAAGACATCTTCGAAAGCTTGATTTCGCCTTCAATTTGTCGAAAAACTCGAGAAAGAAGGTTGAAAACACGAAAACTTGTTGGTTTACTCGAGAGACAAGACATCTTCGAAAGCTTGATTTCGCCTTCAATTTGTCGAAAAACTCGAGAAAGAAGGTTGAAAACTTGTTGGTTTACTCGAGAGACAAGACATCTTCGAAAGCTTGATTTCGCCTTCAATTTGTCGAAAAACTCGAGAAAGAAGGTTGAAAACTTGTTGGTTTACTCGAGAGACAAGACATCTTCGAAAGCTTGATTTCGCCTTCAATTTGTCGAAAAATTCGAAAAAGAAGGTTGAAAACACGAAAACTTGTTGGTTTACTCGAGAGACAAGACATCTTCGAAAGCTTGATTTCGCCTTCAATTAGTCGAAAAATTCGAAAAAGAAGGTTGAAAACACGAAAACTTGTTGATTTACTCGCGAGACAAGACATCTTCGAAAGCTTGATTTCGCCTTCAATTTGTCGAAAAACTCGAGAAAGAAGGTTGAAAACTTGTTGGTTTACTCGAGAGACAAGACATCTTCGAAAGCTTGATTTCGCCTTCAATTTGTCGAAAAACTCGAGAAAGAAGGTTGAAAACTTGTTGGTTTACTCGAGAGACAAGACATCTTCGAAAGCTTGATTTCGCCTTCAATTTGTCGAAAAACTCGAGAAAGAAGGTTGAAAACTTGTTGGTTTACTCGAGAGACAAGACATCTTCGAAAGCTTGATTTCGCCTTCAATTTGTCGAAAAACTCGAGAAAGAAGGTTGAAAACTTGTTGGTTTACTCGAGAGACGACATCTTCGAAAGCTTGATTTCGCCTTCAATTTGTCGAAAAACTCGAGAAAGAAGGTTGAAAACTTGTTGGTTTACTCGAGAGACAAGACATCTTCGAAAGCTTGATTTCGCCTTCAATTTGTCGAAAAACTCGAGAAAGAAGGTTGAAAACTTGTTGGTTTACTCGAGAGACAAGACATCTTCGAAAGCTTGATTTCGCCTTCAATTTGTCGAAAAACTCGAGAAAGAAGGTTGAAAACTTGTTGGTTTACTCGAGAGACGACATCTTCGAAAGCTTGATTTCGCCTTCAATTTGTCGAAAAACTCGAGAAAGAAGGTTGAAAACTTGTTGGTTTACTCGAGAGACAAGACATCTTCGAAAGCTTGATTTCGCCTTCAATTTGTCGAAAAACTCGAGAAAGAAGGTTGAAAACTTGTTGGTTTACTCGAGAGACAAGACATCTTCGAAAGCTTGATTTCGCCTTCAATTTGTCGAAAAACTCGAGAAAGAAGGTTGAAAACTTGTTGGTTTACTCGAGAGACAAGACATCTTCGAAAGCTTGATTTCGCCTTCAATTTGTCGAAAAATTCGAAAAAGAAGGTTGAAAACACGAAAACTTGTTGATTTACTCGCGAGACAAGACATCTTCGAAAGCTTGATTTCGCCTTCAATTTGTCGAAAAACTCGAGAAAGAAGGTTGAAAACTTGTTGGTTTACTCGAGAGACAAGACATCTTCGAAAGCTTGATTTCGCCTTCAATTTGTCGAAAAACTCGAGAAAGAAGGTTGAAAACTTGTTGGTTTACTCGAGAGACAAGACATCTTCGAAAGCTTGATTTCGCCTTCAATTTGTCGAAAAACTCGAGAAAGAAGGTTGAAAACTTGTTGGTTTACTCGAGAGACAAGACATCTTCGAAAGCTTGATTTCGCCTTCAATTTGTCGAAAAACTCGAGAAAGAAGGTTGAAAACTTGATGGTTTACTCGAGAGACAAGACATCTTCGAAAGCTTGATTTCGCCTTCAATTTGTCGAAAAATTCGAAAAAGAAGGTTGAAAACACGAAAACTTGTTGGTTTACTCGAGAGACAAGACATCTTCGAAAGCTTGATTTCGCCTTCAATTTGTCGAAAAACTCGAGAAAGAAGGTTGAAAACTTGTTGGTTTACTCGAGAGACAAGACATCTTCGAAAGCTTGATTTCGCCTTCAATTTGTCGAAAAACTCGAGAAAGAAGGTTGAAAACTTGTTGGTTTACTCGAGAGACAAGACATCTTCGAAAGCTTGATTTCGCCTTCAATTTGTCGAAAAATTCGAAAAAGAAGGTTGAAAACACGAAAACTTGTTGGTTTACTCGAGAGACAAGACATCTTCGAAAGCTTGATTTCGCCTTCAATTTGTCGAAAAATTCGAGAAAGAAGGTTGAAAACACGAAAACTTGTGCTTTGTGATTTCAAAATATAGGTACTAAGTAAATTAATTTTTCTATTTTAAAGTTGGAAATGAAAACAATTTGAACCTGATACAGGGTGTCAGTATTTGGTTCCTCACACTGTCAGTAACTGGTGAATGCATGTCGGTAATAGGAGAAAAAAGATGCATCCAAATTTTAAGCAAATAAATGAATTGATTTGTCGTTTTGACAATTCTAATGAGCAAAATTGAAGAAACTGATGTTGGCCTAAGGGGAAAAGTTTCAATTGTGAGGAAAGATTAATAAATACGAGAGAAATTGTTGAAAAACCACAAAATTTTTCTTAAAGTGTCAGTAATTGGTGCTTTTACCCTACTATTTCATTCTAGTTTAAAAAAAAAATGCAGCGTTTTTTAATTTTTAACATTCTTTTGTCTAGTTGAACTGATGACCACGAGAATGCAGTCCTTTTCAGTTTCAACACTCCAGGATTTTAGTGTGGCAATGTTTTTGTGCCACCATAATTTTCGTTGTTTTCGAGTAGGGCTGCGACATCGATGTCGACGTTTTGAAAACATCGATGTTTTTCTCTGAACATCTATGTTTTTAGCACCGATGTTTTGAATGTGATGTTTTCATAACATCGATGTTTAACATGCGAGTCTATCGATGTTTCTTATTTTCCCCTGTAATCTCTGATCGCTTCTATCAAGCTGATGTTTGTGCCTCATTTCTTTAAATATAAATAATACAACAAAAAAAGTTGTGGTTTAAGCGCCTCATTTTTATAAATAATCTATTATATTAGGTACTACCTATTATGGTGATAGAGATCGCAAATATTTGTAGGGAAAGAATTCAAAGCCCATACCTCGTTTGAACTTTTAAAATATTTCTGGAAATTATCCTCGTTCTACTTAATTTTCTTTCTTGTCACTTAAAAATAATTAAATTCCAGTATAGGTGGCACTTAAGTTTCACTTTTTTATGCCTCTCTGTGACGATTCAAACTTGGTTTTTTCGATTTTCATACAATTAGGAAAAGAGTTTGATCCTTTTCCCCAATAACTCTTCATATACAAAAACGTTGTGTCCAAGTCGACAAGCTCAAAACGTCCATCCTGTTTATCCTAAAAACTGAAAGTTCGTGCACAGCCTCTTGGGAACCACCGGTTGTGATTGCAAGAAAATTTCCTCGTTTTGAAATGAGCAGAGTACGCCGGAGGCTGGAATATTGGTTTCACACAACATTCGAGGACAAAGTTCGACATACCTGAATCTGAACGGACGCGGCGAATCCTGTTGCCGCCTTTGCCGATGATGGCGCCCGCCAATTCCTTGGGGACTGTCACTTGTGTAGAATCGGATCCTCCGCTGCCGCCTCCGCCGCTCCCTCCACCACCACCGCTGGTGTTGAGCGAACCTGCTCGCAGAAGACAGAATTGATAAGATCGACAATCAGGGCTGCCAGCCAACCAGTTCAAACAAAAATCAACAATCAGGGCTGCCTACCAAACAGGGCTCAAACCGATTCTGAAAACCACCAAAAGCTGATTACACATCATGTTTAACCTTTTAGCGCCGGGGTCCGCACATATGCGGACTGACCTTGGATCACCTCCCTGCCAGGCTCCGCATATATCCAGTTTCGTTTTTGTTTTGTTATGACGCCCCTTCATCCATTTTGTCCTCCCTACATTCATGGTTCTTAGGACTCTGAGCAGTAGTTGGAAGTAGGGATGGCACAATACTCCAAAGTACCTATCGATACTCCTTTCGATACGATATTTCTCAGGAAGTATCGATACTCGATATCTTTTCGATACCGATATTATTAGATATTGATACTTCGATAATATCGGCTCAAAGTATCGATACTTCAAATTAACCCACAAATGATTTTGCGAACCAAATAAAAACTCCATTAATCAATAATTATAAATATTAACATTATAAATATATTAATAAAAGTCAATAATTTAAAATTGTAGTTAAAGTCAGTAGTAATTTAAAATGATATGAAAGTCAATAATTTAAAATTTAATAAAAATGAATGATCATTTCATTTTATATTTATTCCAATTTTATTCCCAAGGATTCTCCGTTCAATGGAATAATTTTTTTCATCCACACAAAAATTTGTCGTGAAGTAAATTTTGACTACAAAAGTTAGATTGATACTATTCTGAGTATTATTCGGTGGCAGATAGTATGGATAGATAGTAGATCTATAGTATGGATAGATAGTAGATCTATAGTATGGATAGATAGTAGATCTATAGTATGGATAGATAGTATGGTATTCTAAGTACTTGATATTTGGTATTTTTTTTACTTTGGCAAAAATATCGATAATATCGTCAAGAAAGTATCGATACCAATATATCGGTATGAGTTTTTTTTTTAATCAAAAGTATCGATACCAAAAAAGTATTGTTACTCCGATATATCGGTGGTATCGTGCCGCCCCTAGTTGGAAGACTTTGAACTTTGTTTACATTGAACATTCGACAATTCTGGGTGGGGGAGGGAGGGTTCACATTTCTCCTTCCAGATGGTTCAGTTACCGCTTGCCCTTTCCAACGAAAGTGTAATTCTTTTGACTTATTCTCTTTCGTGTGCCAACTATGTCCGGAAGAAATCGCTGTACATACACGGACGAGTATGTGTTCAAGTTGGAATATTTCGATTTTCACCTCATTTGTGGAACAAAACTGTTAAAAAAAAAAAAGGTTGATTATGAAAAATGAAGGATATTTTTACATCAAGGATACATTTTAACAAATATTAGCTCAGAATTTGGTGGAATTTGAACGAATTTTGAATCCGTAACGCTTCTTTGACAGGCGGAATGGAAGTGACGAAAAATGAAAAATAAGTCAGGACAGGGGAGTTGTCCAAGTCAGTCCGGGCATTTAAAAGTCAGGCGCTAAAAGGTTAAGGGGGTCTCAGTGAATAAACGGTTTTCCCACTTTCCTCTGGCAATTTTGATCGATTCTGATGATTCAAGCGGCAATATTTCAGGTCTTCAATTCCCTAGATAGATGAAAAAGCCTTGAACATTTCAAATTTAGGTACAATTCTTACTTTTGGATTTGAACAAGTGCATGGGTGTAGAAATGATAAAAATAAGAATCCCACAAGAAAAACGCTGCAAATTATTACACAACGGTTTATTATTTTTCCTAATAGCTACATACATCAATCAGCTAAAATTTGAACGGAGATTAGGCCTCTTTTGCGATTCACACTCGTGTTTCTGATTTATCGTACGTCCAACCCTTAAATTCTCGTAGGGAGCGAACGGTTTGTCCTACAGGGCTTCGCGTGGTCTCTAAAAATTCAATATTATCTTAAATTGATGGAAAAACAATACCTTCACATCTAAATTTTTCAAGATGGGGCGTTTTCAAATTTTCAACCGATAGAAGTGACCTAAATCAACCAAAATCTTCCGGGCACAAACGAACGTAAACAAACAGAAATCTCGATAACCTTGCGTCAGGGTAACAGTGGTGCAGCGGTCTCTCGGCCCCCTTCACACTTGTAGAAGAGTCTCGCGGGAGCACACTGAAAGGCGCAACTAGCGCTCCCAGCAGCTGTGAGTACTACGTACTAGTCAGCTGATCGTGTATCATGTGAGGACTAGGACTCTAGTTAGGTGTCATACCGGAGCTAGTTCTCCCTGGCCCCACAGGGAGTGCAGGATAAATGGGATGACCGATGTTGCCGATAATTGGAGCGCAAAAATGCCAAAAAACCGTCAATTTATCACTCATTATGTTATTGCATAAGTAAATTTATATTCAACTAAAATAATGAAAAACCAAGACGACTAAGCTCCAGCCCTTCGTATCATTTTACACGCATTGTACATTGGTACCTAATGATATATAATATTTCTTCGTTTTTATATAACTTTTTGATAAAAATGTTTTCCCGATACACTTCATCATTCACTTCTTACATCTCATCACTTCTTCATTGATTGGCCTCACAATGCGGATGGAATATATCTCTTAATTGGACGGTGTTATGCACAAACAGACCAAGCGCCAAAATGTCAAAAATCGAGTTTTTGGTATCAATCGATTCATCTCGACGAGTACTTTCAGATTTTGTGCATTATAGCGCTCTCTGTCGACTTCTTGACGAATTATGGTTGGTAGACTGTTTGTGCATAACGTTTTTCGAAGTTCTACAGGCCTAGCGCCAATCGCCGCAGCTTCTGACTTTTGGAGCCTCAGTATTAAGCACAAAGCGGCCAAATGACACAACGCCAGTCGCTTGGCCGCTTAGCGAAAAACGCAGCTGAGTTTTACCCAGGTTTTCTCCCTACGATCCGATTGTTCTCACTCGTTCTTCGTTCATTTCTTGACATTTCTGGCAGGGAGTTGCTGTTCCTTGTATTGATTTACGACATGCAAAAGACGCTGCCGTTTCCAAGGATTCGCTTCGAATGTTGCCTACTACAAAAGACAGCACTGCTTTTACAACTGCGGCATACACGATGGGGGATCAAGTTTAGGTTTTTTCTATGTCTGGGTGGAGGTTGAAGCTAGGAGAGGGGCCCAGGAAGTGGGATCATGTTTGCTAAAGAACATTGCTATCGTCGTTCCCCACACATCTGAAAAATTGATTTTGTGGTCTTACTCCTGCGGGGGCCAAAACAGAAACATAAAAATTGCGCTTCTTTTGAAGGACGCGCTCGCAACTCATCCCTCCCTTGAGACGATTCACCTAAAATACCTCGTCCCGGGACACACGTTTCTCCCCAATGATGATGAAATGTGCCCTAAACCTCCACCAGCAGCTTTACACCCCTGACGAGTACATGAATGTCATGCGGACTAATCGCCGAAAAAGACAATTTGTGGTCTTAAAGATGGAAAGAACAGATTTCAAATCGATCAAGAACCTGGAGTTACAGATTGTTGATAGGAAAAAAGACGTGGACAATCTACCCACTGTGGTAAGACGATATAGACGGATTTGATGGAGAACCGAAAAGACATGTGAAGTTCCGAAATTAGGAGAGGAGTGAAGATGAGAATTATTAGAGATTTATTTTAGTTCAAGTTAAAATTATTTCATTTCAATAAAGAGCTGGTGATAATTTTTAAAAAATATTTTTATTCTTATTTTCCTTGAGTTTTTCGATCTAAAGTGTACTAGTTTTGTAGTACGTTCTGCTATTGCTGTACCCAGTGACGAACGACTAGCCCTTTTTTCCCTGCTAAACATCCAACAATTGATTGGCACAAGCCGGCCATGCGCCGGCGCTTGGCCGGTTTGTGCTGATTTTTCGCTTGGCCGGGTTGTGCAAAATGTATTAGTTGATATTTTTGATATGCACCAACCAGGTATGCGCCATAACTCAAAAATTATCCAAGTTACTCTAGTTTTGACGTCACCAATGGATTCTGCGCCTCAAAAAAACGTGGGATGCCGAGTTTTCGTCACTCCAGGTATCACTGGAGAGGCCGTACATTAAAAAAATCTTTGATTCGATTTTTCTCGAAAACGATAATTTGGCGCTTGGTCGGTTTGTGTATAACACCGTCCAATTAGGTAGTTCTTTTTGATTTTCTCATTAGATAATGAAGAGTGGAAAATATAAACAATTGCGAATATCCTATAATTGTATCCCATTTTAAAGAAATAAATTATGATTAATATAATGGTATTTCATTTTATAACAATATCATATTATTATAATAGATTTTATAATAAAATATGAATACTGGAGAATATTAACACGTTTACTGCGTTAGGGGGTCAATCGGCCCCACAGAGTACTGGAGACAAGTTAACAGAGGAGAGAGCTAATGTTATAATAGTGTGCAAGCATTTTTGAGGCTGCCTCAGTGTTGCCATCTTCAGCTATCAAACTGATATTCAGCTATCAAAGTGCCATTTTGCACAACCTGAAGTCCGTTATCATGGACATATTGTCTCAAGCAAGGGCATCAGGCCAGATAACCAAAAGCTCTAGGCAGTATCTGAATTCGCTACACCCAATAACCTCAAACAACTTCGATCATTCTTGGGCTTATGCTCTTATTACCGCCGCTTTGTGGAGAACTTCTCGAAAATAGCAAAGCCCCTGAATGACCTACCAAAGAAGGATGTACAATTCATTTGGACACCACGGTGCGAGGAAGCCTTCCAAAGCCTAAACGCTGCAAATTATTACACAATGGTTTATAATTTTTCTATATAGATCACTCGTCTACAAAATCACCAACCATCCAATATGGAAAAAAAACCAAAAAAAAAAATCAAAATCACCAACCATCGATCGCATTTCGTTCAGCTTTAATTTGAACGGAGATTAGGCCTCTTTTGTGATTCACACTCGTGATTCTGATTTATCGTACGTCCAAACTTTAAATTCTCGTAGGGAGCGAACGGTTTGTCCTACAGAGCTCCGGATGGTCTCAAAAAATTCTATAGAATCTTAAATTGAAGGAAAAACAATACCTTTATATCAAAATTTTTTGAGGTAGGGCGTTTTCAAAATTTCAAAATTGATTTTGGAACCCTTAGAACTGACCTACATCAACCAAAATCTTCGGGGCACAACTAGACCCCAAATGGAGCCTACATACCAAATTTCATCAAAATCGGTCAATGCTAAGTGGCAAAAGTGCCGCGTACGGCGGGCCAAATTTTTATTCGATTTTTGGATTCTACGTACCTTGAAACGAAACCATCAAATTTTGAGGGGTGTTGAAATTTTTTTTTCTTGGTCGATTCCAAAGGCTCATTATTGAAAACAATAAACCAAAAGCCAGTCTCACCCCCTGTCCTTGCTTATCCAGACCGATCCAAGCCCTTCATCCTGGCAACGGATGGCAGCAAAGAGGGACTGAGATGTGTGCTATCGCAAATGGTTAATGATGAAGAGCACCCAGTGGCCTATGCCTCACGTCGCACGAGCCATGCAGAGGAAAGCTCATATTGTGCAACAGATCTAGAGCAAGCTGCCCTCACCTCCCTGACTAGGTAACGGAGTACCTAAGATTTCCAAAGGGGGGGGGGGGGGGAAGATGTTGTGATCAGCGACCTCTTCGCATTTCTGTCCATTCGCTTCCTTAGCTCAGTGGTAACGAGCTCCGACTCAGAAGTGTGAATATAATATAGTCGGACGATAGGAGATCAATCCCCGGTCGAGGGAAATTAATTTTTGATGATTCAACAGCTCCACCAATCAGAACGCTTCACCATTGATAGGTTCCTTCCTACAATAGCTTGGTCTCCCCTTCACAATGTTACCATCACCAATGTTTGAGCTCCCTTTCACTTTGTCTGCCTTGATTGGCATTTGACGATCCTCCCTGGTCCCTTCACTTCTCCGAGCCGATAGGATTCTCCTTTCACTTATCTGATTGGGTATGACAAGTAGGGATGGCAACGATATATCGATATATGAAATATATCGATATATTACGTTTGATATATCGATATATTTATATCGATATAGAGAACCGATATTATTGATCAATATCGATATATTTAACGATATATCGCGACCTGTTTTCAAGTAAAAAACAATTTTTTTTTTTAGTAAAAATGAAATATTGAAATGAATGGACGAGAAGGGACGCCTGTACTTGTAAAAACATCAAGTAATTTTAATCCAAATTTTGTAGGTAGCTACTGATGGGTTGATTTCAGACTGTTGACTTCAGCTCAGACATGATTGTGTACATAGTATTCACCTACAGTGGCTCTCAAGGCTCAAATACTTGACTTAAGCCAAAATTAATGGAGGCTCGTCCATTTTACAACTACCTACTATACGAAGTGAAGCAGGTTTTCACAACAATTATTTTCAATTTTGAAGGATCATGATCGTCCACAGTACCTATACCCCTGTCAATTTATAAATTAATTTGTTTAATTAATTTATTTTTATTTTAAGATTAATTAATTTATAATTAATGACATTTTCGCACTTTTTTCCAGTTTTTAAACAATGAATTTCGATCATTCATACCCAGTAACTTTTGAAAGTAGGTTAATACATATTTCACACGGTTTTTCCAAATAGATCTTTCGATAAGTCGAGTATATCGATAATTTCCTCCAAAATGATGTTAGTAACTTTTCTATTCACCTACCTACTTACTTCTTCAAGTTTTTTTTAAGAACATACTCCGATATGTCCATAAATGTCATCCTAAATTATTTTTATATTGTTTTAAAACTATTAAATTCACGTACTTACTTCACATGTGACATTTTAAAGTAGATCTTCCGATACGTCGAAAAGTCGATATATTTTCTCCGATATATCGAAGGTATCGATATCTCATTGCTGATACATCGTTTGATCGATATATCGATATATTTCATTCGATATGCCATCCCTAATGACAAGGGACGGCACGATACCACCGATATATCGGAGTATCGATACTTTTTTGGTATCAATACCGATATTTGTATCAATACTTTTGACAAAAAACTCATACCGATATATTGGTATCGATACTTTTGCCTGAAATATCGGAGGTATCGCTACTTTCTTGACGATATTATCGATATTTTTGCCAAAGTGGAATAGTAAAAAAACGCTGCAAATTATTACACAATGGTTTATTATTTTTTTATTTTTCAATATAGATCACTCGTCTGTAAAGCCACCGAGCGTAAAGCGATCGCATTTCGGTCAGCTTTAATTTGAACGGAGATTAGGCCTCTTTTGCGATTCACACTCGTGATTCTGATTTATCGTACGTCCAAACTTTAAATTCTCGTAGTGAGCGAACGGTTTGTCCTACAGAGCTCCGGATGGTCTCAAAAAATTCTATAGAATCTAAAATTGAAGGAAAACAATACCTTTATATCGAAATTTTTTGAGGTAGGGGCGTTTTCAAAATTGATTTTGGAACCCTTAGAACTGACCTACAACAACCAAAATCTTCGGGGCACAACTTGACCCCAAATGGAGCCTACATACCAAATTTCATCAAAATCGGTCAATGCTAAGTGGCAAAAGTGCCGCGTACGGCGGACGGACGGCCAAATTTTTATTCGATTTTTGGATTCTACGTACCTTGAAAAGTAAACCATCAAATTTTGAGGGGGTGTTAAAACATTTTTTTTGACTTGATAACGTCTTATAAATTGGTTTACCGGGAGACACTTCAAGAAACTGCGTTACGCTCCACTCACGGAGGGGGTGCAGCTCGGCGCTCCCTAAAGGCGGGCGGCCCCTCCCCTTCCCCGGCGCTCACAAAAGCGGGAGCGCCCCGCCCCCCCTTCCCTGGCACTCACTCCCCCCCCCCCACCCACGGGAAATACCTACTACCTACGGGAAATACCTACTCTGTGCAACTTGACAAAGAATTTTATTTTATCCTTCTTCCTACTATACGAATGAATATTAACATTAAAATTATTTTACCACTCAAAGTCGTTGTCACGTAAAACTTTCGCCCGTATACCGACTTTACAGGCAACAACACAGGGTTTTTTCTTGGTCGATTCCAAAGGTTCATTATTGAAAATAATAAACCAAAATTTGGCCGTCCGTCCGCCGTACGCGGCACTTTTGCCACTTAGCATTGACCGATTTTGATGAAATTTGGTATGTAGGCTCCATTTGGGGTCTAGTTGTGCCCCGAAGCTTTTGGTTGAGGTAGGTCACTTCTAAGGGTTCCAAAATCAATTTTGAAATTTTGAAAACGCCCTAACTCAAAAAATTTTGATATAAAGATATTGTTTTTCCTTCATTTTAAGATTCTATAGAATTTTCAGAATTTTTTGAGACCACGCGGAGCTCTGTAGGACAAACCGTTCGCTCCCTACGAAAATTTAAGGGTTTATATTGAAATATATATATTTATATATAAATCAAAACACGAGTGTGAATCGCAAAAGAGGCCTAATCTCCATTCAAATTAGAGCTGACCAAAATGCGATCGATGGTTGGTGATTTTAATTTTTTTTTTGATTTTTTTTTTTCTGTTCATATTGGATGGTTGGTGATTTTGTAGACGAGTGATCTATATAGAAAAATAATAAACCGTTGTGTAATAATTTGCAGCGTTTTTATTTATTGGTCGCCTGAGCAAGACTTGCTTAGTTTTCGTGAAGATTTTTCAGTTGGTGCCAAAGCAAAGATATGAAAATGTCAATAATAACAAATATCAAGTACTTAGATACCATACTATACCACTTAATAGTACTCAGAATAGTATCGATCGATACGGTATATCGCTTCTAATATCCTTCATCGATATTCAAAAACTTTCCACAGTAACCCTGTAACCTCGCATTCTTTTGCGGTTTTCACATGGACATAGGAAACTAGAGAGGCGTCTGGATCTCCAGCGGCTCGTCCTCGACACAAGCGCTCACAGCGGCCTTTCTGCTAACTCTCTTATCTCATTCTCACGCTCAATTTCAGTTTGTAACAATAATAATAGATGGTGCATGATGAACTTCGTTGAGGTCTCATCAATGGTTGGAGGTAGGTAGTCCAGGTCAATAAAAAAACCTTTTTTAACATGTTTAATGTTTTAGGGCTGGGGGTCATTCTGTGAATTCCGACACGCAAATCTGCAACGGGGGTTTTTCTTAGTTACCACGGACCGATTTCTTAGTTACCACGTTATATCGGCTCCATTTGGGGTCTAGTTGTACCAAGATGGTCACTGATCAGCTGAGTGAGCTCCAAGGCCATTTTCTCTCCTGTTGAACGCAGGAAGCTGAAATTTGAGAAGCAGGGTCAATGGAGAATGCTGAAGGCGCCTGAGTGGTCACTGATCAGCTGAGTGATCGGCAATCTAATTTCTCCCTTGCGAGGGAAAAACATTAAACATGATTTAATGTTTTTCCCTCGCAAGGGAGAAATTGAACAGTCTTTCTCAATCGGGCGATCTTTACAGAAAAAATAAACCGTTGAGTAAAAATAGGTAATTGTTTTTACAAGACCTATTTTCATTCTTCGGTAATAGAAGGCACTTGTAGCGAATTTTCCAAAAAAATGAAGCTATTGCAATCGTCTAAAAAAAACCGGGGTGAAGTTAGCAATAGATTCTAGCAACAGAAAAACGTCTGCCAAGTGGGTGTGGCACATAGCTTCCTCGTATCCATAACCCGATTATATAGATGATCCGATGCATAGTAGCTAATCTCAAAACATCAGTCTCTAAGTACCTTCCACTACCCTCATAGGGGACCATCTACACGCTAATTAGGACAATCCTAGAAAATTTCATCAAATTCGGATGAAAAATTAAGTGAGTAGATGTATGTGATTAGATCAAAAAAATACTTAGCCTCGGCTGGGATTCCAACCTGGGACAGTTCTATGCGCTACCTCTGAGCTGTTGAGGCCTAGTAATGTAATGAACAGGATTTGAGATTCTCACAGGGGACCATCTCTCTATGAATGAATCCCTCCATGAAGAACCATTCTCTACGATTTTCAATGGGGACCATCTAAACACTACTTTTGTAACATCCCTGAAAATTTCATTGAAATCGGATGGAAAATGTAGAAGTTTTGGCCGTTACAAGGAAATTCACGTTTGCGCATGCGCAGTCGCTTTCATCAGTCCGGGGATGATTATTTTCATAGGGGACCGTCTACACACCAACTCGCACAATCCCTGAAAATTTCATAGAAATCGGACATTAACTTCGTATAGTTATGCGCGTTACAAGGAATTCATGACTGACGGACAGACAGACAGACACGGAACCAAAATTGTTCAGAAAGGTCTAAAACGCAAAACGCAAGTGAAAACTTTGATTTTGGAGAACTTTTTCTTTCGTTCTTGAAAAGTGAAAACAAAGCTTCCGCTACCTTGGTAGACTCGGAAGCAAAATCGATGGGGAACCTAGCAATAGATTCTGGCAATAACTTTTTGCTTCCGAGTCTACCAAGGTAGCGGAAGCTTTGTTTTCACTTTTCAAGGACAAAGGAGGAAAAAGTTCTCCAAAATCAAAATTTTCACTCGCGTTTTGCGTTTTAGACCTTTCTGAACAATTTTGGTTCCGTGTCTGTGTGTCTGTCTGTCTGTCATGAATTCCTTGTAACGCGCATAACTATACGAAATTATTGCCCGATTTCAATGAAATTTTCAGGGATTATGCGGGTTGGTGTGTAGACGGTCCCCTATGAAAATCATCATCCCCGGACTGATAGTAGCCACTGCGCATGCGCAAACGTGAATTCCTTGTAACGGCCATAATTTCTACATTTTCCATCCGATTTCAATGAAATTTTCAGGGATGTTACAGATTAGTATTTAGATGGTTCCCTATGAAAATCATCATCTCCGGACTGATAGAAGCGACTGGGCATGCGCAAACGTGAATTTCCTTGTAACGGCCGTAACTTCCACTTTTTCTACCCGATTTCGATGAAATTTTCAGGGATGTTACAAAAGTAGTGTTTAGATGGTCCCCTATGAAAATCACCACCTTCGGACTGATAGTAGCCACTGCGCATGCGCAAACGTGAATTCATTGTAACGGCCATAACTTCTACATTTTCCATCCGATTTCAATGAAATTTTCAGGGATGTTACAGATCAACTTGTTTTGATGTTTTGAGATTAACTACTATGCATCGAATCATCCATACAATCGGGTTATGGATACGAGGAAGCTATGTGCCACACCCACTTTTTTCTGTTCGGATGGATTGCTTTTATGAAAAACATTTTGTTTTTACAACAATATGAATCATTCCCGACCTAAAATTGATTTGCAAAGACAGAAAAGTCGAGAATGTTTTTCAACCAAAAACGTCTAAGTCCCACCGCCTTCCGAGTTTAGTATGGGCGAACGCTGTTTTAAATTGATATTTCCTGAACCACTTGCTCTCTCACCTTGAAACTTGGTGAGGATGTTGGGTATGTAGAGAGGAATGGATTCCAATTTCCCCAGGCGGTCGTCAGGGATGGAGGGGAGGGGGAAATGTTTTTCTCCATTAACAGGTTTCCGGGAAAAGTGGCTAAAATGGGTCAAGGAGGGGGTCTCTCACTTTGCATCTATTTTTCCTAGATTCCTGGATCAAATCCCCCCACCCCACCATCCTGACGGCCGCCCGACCAAATCTGGCTTTGCTATCCCCCAGAGAAACTATCCAGGAATCTAGGAAAAATAGTTGCAAAGTGAGAGACCCCCTCCTCGACCCATTTTTGCCACTTTTCCCGGAAACCTGATAATCGCGAAACACATTTCCCCCTCCCCTCCGTCCCTGACGGCCGCCCGGGGAAATTGGAATCCATTTCTCTCTACATACCCAACATCCTCACCAAGTTTTTAAGGTGAGAGAGCAAGTGGTCCAGGAGATATAAAATTAAAATTGCGATTGCTAAACTATACTCGGAAGACGGTGGGACGTTTTCGGGAAAAAAACATTCTCGACTTTTCTGTCTTTGCAATTCAATTTTAGGTCGAGAATGATTCATATTGTCAAAAACAATGTTTTTCATAAAAGCAATCCATCCGAAAAGAAAAAAAGTTAATGCTAAACCGGATGGAAGTGGAGTTGAGGAAAAAGGGAGAAACAGACATGGAGATATCTAGTAGGATAGGTACTAGGTCCCTGGAAACAGAGGAGATGAGAGAGTTAGCAGGAAGGCCGCTGGGAGCGCTTGGGTCGAGGACGAGCCGCTGGAGATCCAGACGCCTCTGGAAACTAGGTCCATGGGCTTTCTTTTCTCTGGGTTTCTTGGACAGTTCGAGTTCCTTGTGACCATTGTTTTACTTTCCGGTTCTCAACAATTTTTTTGATTTACTTTTTTTTTTTTTTTTAATTCAAGTCAAAATTCACTTCACGCCAAATTTTTGTTTTCATGATTCGATAATAAATTTATTAATTTGTAATGTAACTGATTTATTACTCGATCCTTTCCTTTTGTAGTGGATGAAAATATCATTTCATTGAACGGAGAATTCTTGGGAATAAGAATTGGAATAAATATAAAATGAAATGATCATTCATTTTTATAAAATTTTATATTGACTATCATAACATTTTAAATTACTACTGACTTGAACCACATCTTAAATTATTGACTTTTATTAATATATTTATAATGTTAATATTCTTGATTAATTAATATTCTTGTAATATTAATTCTTGATTAATGGAGTTTTTATTTGGTTTGCGAAATCATTTGTGGGTTAATTGGAAGTATCGATACTTTGAGCCAATGTTATCGAAGTATCGATACTTTGGAGTACCTAGGTATGACTTTCACTTTCTCGACCAATGGGATTCAAGCTCCCTTTCACTTGTATAAACTCTATGTGATGTACCTTCAGTTATTGTTTGTTTCTGATGATGACCTAACCGTCGAAACTCATTGTTTTTGTGGAAATAGACAACGTTCTACTCAACTCCGTTTTTATTGTACCTTATGTGCTTCTATCGAGGCAAAATGGTTCAGATCGGAGAGTAGCTCTGATCATTCAAAAAAAACTTCGGTCATTCAGATTCGGGAAACATCATAAAACCACAAATATGGAAAAATTGCAATATATTTTTTTCAGTATCCAACGCTACAAATTATCTATATTTTGGAATAATACATGCAAAAAAAAAACCTTTCAAGGTTATTACCAACTCTAATCTACAGTAAAATGTATTTTGTACCACCATGATGTTTCAACTTATAAATATAAATCATTAAACGCTTACAATCATTCTTTTATAATGCAATATAAATTCATATTTTGTAATATAAGGATTTTTAAATGTATTCTTGAAAGAAAATCGAAACAAAACGACACTGTGTGCACAAAAGACGACAAAAAACTGTGAAATGACCAAAGATTCCACTTTTTGAAAATACGTGCTAGTTTGAGAATGGTTTTTTTCATTCGTGTTTCGTTTTTCTTTTTTCGAAGTCGAAATGTCGTCCTTTTTTGGGAGTTTGAACGGGTCCGCCCATAAAAACAAAACGGTATTTTCGAAGGGAAAAAGTGATTTTTTTTTGTCCGATTGCAGGTTTTTTTTTTATTTTGCGATTTTTGGGGCCTATCTGCGACTCCCTCCGCGATCGGATCGTCTACCTACAACACACAGAAAAAAAACCGGGATGAAGATTTCGAATTTGAATGGGAGAAAATAAAATTTGAAAAAAAAAAAACATCGTTTTTTGAGGGGTCAAAAAATTTTATAATCGTAAAATGAGGAGATTTTGAGACCACAATTGAGGGGAGGCAGGCCAAAATAGTCCCAATTTGCAGAAAATATTTGTTTATGGTTACAATCTAGAGATATGAAGTTAAGGTGCTGTGAGGTTACAACGTTAGAATCGATATTCCGTTGATCTTGGTTTGGTAAATAAACCTTCAAGGTCGCCATGGATGCGTTAGATCAGCTGTTATGAACGGTATTGGAGCAAAGTTTATAGCCTACACTACCGCTCCTAGCGGGAGTGGTAGCAAAATTTTCTCTCTCTCCATCTTGTCCGCCCTCTGAGCAACAAGTTCCCCAAAAACCGCATTTATTCCACTCAAAATACCGCCTCAAAACCACCCCTTTTTATATTTTCCAGAACCCGTTGGATAATGGGGAATTTGCCCCCACACTTTTTTTTTTTTTGGTCTCTTTGGTCTGGATCTGGATGGAATGGTCTGATCTGAGAGGCAGTCCTGAACGGTTCAGAGGGGTTAAGAGAAGTCCATTCGTCTCTATCCCCCAGTGTTGCCAAGTCGGGGGTTTTCCCCCTGAAATCAGGGGTTTTTTTCTTCAAAGGGGGATTTTCGGGGGGAGACTTTGTTCAGGGGTTTTTTTAAAATTAGTCTTGGGGGGAAACGGGGTTTTTCGAACATTGGAAATTAGCTTTTGAGCTGTCCCTTGCGAGAGCTAAGCATGGATGTAGGATACCGTAAAAACATCCATAAGCCTGAGGGTGGCACATGGATGATTTGCACAGCAACATTTTTGCGCGGGAACCGCATCCCGTATTATACTATCCATGGGTGGCACAACAACAACAAATCTGATGAATAAGTCATCACAAACCATCCTAATTTTCGGACTTCAACCTCACCAGTTTTTCACTCCCAATTTCCAATGCATTTGTTGAGAGAGCATTTTCTGTTTATAATACTGTTAAAAATAAATTGAGAAATAGGCTATCTCTGGAAGTAGTGCAGTCCATTTTGGCACTTAGGTATTATTTGAAAAAACAAGGAATTACTTGCGTGCAATTTGAGCCGAATGACAAAATGTTATCAAAATTCAATTCTCATATGTACGACCACATAGCCCAAGATGTCCGAGTTGAATTAAATCTAGCTTTAGATAGTATCGATGTGGATTGTTTTGACGTGTAGCTTATCATTTAAGCCCCCTTGCTTATCATTTAATGGTAAGATAAAATTTGTATCTTGACATATTGCTATATTTTTATAAATATTCCCTCGTTTTATTGATATTTGCTCGCTTATTTGATTTTTGTTCATTTGGTGATAAAATTAAATGCTAAGATAAAATGTTCATCTTGATGCATTTAACAGATACCTAGTCACTCTTTATAGATAGGTATTGGCTCGTTCATTTGATTTTATATTTTTGCTTCTTGAATATATTTTATTTCTGTTCATTTTTATTTATTTATTCCATTGTTCTCACCCCATTTTTGTGTTAGGGGTTTTTCCAGGGTTTTTTGTAGTGGTTCAGGGGGATTTCAGGGGTTTTTTGGAGTCACACTGGGGTTTTTGGTGAACTACGTTTGGCAACACTGCTATCCCCTCCCCTTTTCAGTTCCGACCCAACAGACCCAAAGAAAACCATAGTAAGCTGCTCGAAAACGCATCCAAAAAATTTAGAGAATTTGAGGAACATGGAAATTTTAAATGTGGTGGCAATGTGTAAGAGGCAGCCATGTTTGAAACGCAATGGATATTCTACCAATCTGACTTCAAAGGAGGTTCTGTGCTGCTTACGACAGAAGCGGAACATACACGAACCTTTAGCTTACGCGGATTAACACAAGAGTGCGTGAACTATGAACGAGGGCAGAACGCAGAACTCAAGACACGTAAGTGACCAAAAGTAACAATATTACTCACTCTTTTTACAATACAATTCTACCTATTAGTTTATCAAGCATTGTTAGTCTTCACCTTCTCTTATTTAGTTTCAATGTTAGTTAGTTTCGTGATTTGAATCACATTATTTGAGTGGCCAGTTGTCGTTCTGAGGTACTATGTCGGTGTTGTTTTCGCGTCTTTTTTTTTCGTGTGACATCAACAATATTTCTCGATTTTAGCGGTGTTTTTGTGACAGAGGTTTCACTTGTTTAGGCATTTTCTCCTACGGTAATTTTTTTCCCTTGGTTATTCCTGGTGTTAAAAGTTATTCTAGGGCCCTATTATAAGATTTGACTTGAAATTCCAGAATCTAAAATTGAGACAAATTCCCCGTTGGAAAAAGTGATAGTTAATAGAGAGTTCCTAAAGACGATTTTGGCATAACGGCAAAGCTAACGGCGACCGTAGATCACCTTCTGCGTATGCGCAGAAAATAATGGCGATCAAATAACGTCCGTGCAAATAACGGCGAACGTTCTGGCCGCTAACTTACGGCCATCCTGCTAACGTCCATGTGACTAACGGGCTGCCGTTAGAGCAGAGTGAACCTGACATGCCAGTAACAGTTTTGCAACCACCAACATCAATTTCAAAACAAAGCCTCACCTCACCTCACGTCTTCAAATTTTCATCATCATCGTGCACCCCTGTGAGTACGTGAAGTAAACACGACCTACGGAATGCTGCTGTAGGTTTCCGGCAGATTGGCCTTTCGATTTGAAATTTATACTGATGTGTTCCTCAAGGAATGAAAAACGTCCCCACAAAGTTTCTTCAAATGCCCTAGCTGAGAGGCTCTGTGATCACACTTATCACAGGCATGGGGTTTCATCCCGGTGTGTGTCATGTGACTCTTCGGATGCCCTAACTGAGAGGCTCTCTAATCACACTTGTCACAGGCAGTAAGAACAACTGACCACGGAATCGGTTTAGTTTGGCAGCAGCGAGCTTAGGAAACTACAGAATCTGTGTTTGGACTGCTGGCCAAGTGGGTGTGGTACATAGCTTCCTCGTATCCATCACACAGAAGTATAGATGGTTCGATGCTTAGTAGATTATCAATCTAGCAGATTACTATCAATCCGAGGGCGATTTTGCATTTTTTGTGACTCCCATAATCAAAAACTTTAAGTAACCATTGTGATATGTAATATACTTTTAGGTACTGGTAAAAAAAAAATACTTGAATTATTTTTTGAACAAACACTTTGACAAGATGTACTTGAAATAGCGAACAACGAACTTAAAAATGAAGGCAGTCAACAATAGAGAACTGAGGATCTAACGGCGAAGCCAGAAATTCCTGTCCCTTTAACTTTCGCGTCACTTTTGTCATCACCGTAAAATTGTTCAACATCGCCGTTATTTTCGCTAACGTTCATCTAGGATTAGCATCCGATTTGACTCGGCCTAGACAGATTCATAACGGCGATGTCTGTAACGTTCGCCATTAACACATTCAGAGCGGCCGTCCCGGATCCGGGACGGCTACCCTCCAGCCATGCGTCTGTCCCGGATCCGAGCCACTTACCCTTTTGTTGTTATCGGCCGGTATAAGGTTCACGCACTGCTTCAATCGAATTTGTTTTCATCTGTAGGCGGGCTGGAGAGTCTCTGAAGTGTGAAAATAACCTCAGTTTCAATGTTCACAAACTAACAACGCATTTTCCTACATCTACAATGCCAGACGATGTGACTAAACGCAAGAACTCAAATCAGGTTGGCTGGAAGTTCCCCGATCAATGGTCCGCAGTGAATGTGTTAAGCAAGATGCAGTTTAGGAACTCTCTATTTTGTTTCGTTTTTCATTCGAAAATTACGCTCCGACTATAAAATCTCGCGAGTGAATCGATATTCCGTTGATCTTGGTATGGTAAATAAACCTTCAAGGTCGCCATGGATGCTCTGTTAAGTTAGATCCGCTTGAAATCCTATGAGTTCCTTTAACCTTCGAACACGGAAAACACGTTTCCTGCTAGACTACAGCCCATTTTCATCCCCGTCGCTGTTGTACCCTAATTAAGCTTTAGATCAGCTGTTATGAACGGTATTGGAGCAAAGTTCATAGCCTACACTACCGCTCCTAGCAGGAAGTGTTGCAAACTTTTCTCTCTCTCCATCTTGTCCGCCCTCCGAGCAACAAGTTCCCCAAAACCGCATTTATTCCACTCGAAATACCGCCTCAAAACCCCCTATTTTTATATTTTCCAAAACCCGTAGGATAATTGTTTTTATTTATTTATTGGTTTGTTTTGATTTTTTTTCTATGTAGCACTTATCTAATTTTGGGTTACCAATCAATATTTGGTATTTCAAGTTTATGAATATTGGTATTTCAAGTTTACCAATAAATTATGTAAAATAGAGGCCAACTGGTGTTTATGTATTTTCCTTTCTTTTCCAATCGATCCAACAATCAATGTATCAGTCATTGATAATGCTCATCCTTCATCGAAATAGGAGTAGGCTCATCCTTCCTGTCTGGTGGCAAAATTCGAAAACAGCGTGAAAACGCGGGAGCTGGTCGTACGACAGCACCACACACGAGCAAGGATGCACAGAGGGGGTACTCAGCCAGGCCTGGTGATGCTTTAGTATCCCAATGACCGGATGAGGGATCCCGTCTGTCGTAAGCCTCCACACACCGCACGATACCATCCCATTCAGAGGAGGGGGACGCCTTTTGGCTACCCCCCTCTCCTGAAATCTTTAGTCGGGTTGGCCAGTGTGTGGGCAGCTTTAACCCTTAAGGGACTAGCGCCGTATATATCTGTCAGCCTCAACCTGCTCTGTAGGCCCAGCAACAGATATATCCATCAGCCCCAATCTGCTCAGGATGCCCAGCGACGTATATATCCGTCGCATGTTTTTTCTACAAGAATGTGTCTCTTTCTCACCTCTCCTGAATTGTTGTGACCGTTGTACCTCTTTTCCAACCCTCCCTTCCTCCCCTTACCTCTTCAGCCCCCTTTCAAACGTGTCACCTGTAGATTTTAAGGCCCGATCACACAGGACGCGTTATAACGCGGCGCTCAGGGAACGCGCGTTCTCCCCGACGTTTGGCGATACAGCTACGTCACACACATCGCGTTATATCGCGCGTCATTTCGGCCTAGAACCCAGCATTGTGATAGTGTACTCCATAGTGTTCTCCTCTTTCTGTATCTTCTGACTTTCACATAAAGCTATGACAACTTCTAGTGATTCTGATGAGGAAGAAGCTCATCTTTTATTAGTTTTATTAGACGGCAAAAATAGACGGCATTGGGTGCACCCAATCAATAAAAAGAGACAAGATTTTGGGGAATACCACTGTCTATGTCGGGAGCTGCGATCACATGAGGATCGTTTTGAACTTCTTGAATGAGAGCTTCTGTATCCTCACTCATCTTGAAATAAACTCCTTCAACAACGAGGATAACGCCCTCAGCGCGCGTTACTTTTGTAAATTTTTACAACCGGAACGCGTGACGTCGCGTTACTGAAAGTATCGCGGCGTCTTAACGCCGCGTGTGTGGCGGGGATGATGCAACTGCATTGCATACAACTGTAACGCCGTAACGCGACGTTACTCGAACGCCTAACGTCGCGTTATAACGCGTCCTGTGTGATCGGGCCTTTAGTTGACGCGCAGTTTTGATTGATGTATCGTGCTATGTCCGAAAAACGTGTTTATGACGATGATGAGATTTGCGAAATTATTACGGACTAGCTGAAAAGCCTACTAAAAGTAGGCAAAAACGATTCCTCCGACTCTCTCCTCCACCCACTCCCTCCGACTCCTCCCGCCTCCGACTCCTCTCGCCTCCGACTCCTCCCACCCCCAATCCCTCCAGCCTCCGACTCTCTCCACTCCCACGACCCCTCCGTGCATACGTACGTACGTACGGTTGGCGTTTTATATTATTAGATGGTCATAATGATGAGAAAGAATAGTATGTAGAACTTTTTTACATATTATTTTTTGGTTTCTGTTGACTATAAACCTTCAAAGCCTGTTCATATTTCAATGTTGACTTGTCATAACATCAGTAAATATATAAAGATTATTGTGTAAGAATTCGAAAGAAATTCAGCTGAAAAGCTGAGTTGAGATATATAAGAAAAACTGCGAGCGCAGCGCACCCGCCGATTTTGGCGAAATAATTCAGGCCAGGGGGGTCGGCAATGCAATATTAATAGAGGCATGGGTGGCCAACGTGGGCCCCTTAAATCAGTCCCTAAAGGGTTAAGGGACTTTAACGACATCACGAGCCCTTACCCAGAAGATCCAATCTAACCCAATTTCACGAGTTAGTCCAGTTCAGAGTAAAGATGGGCGAAACGGTTACATTTGCGTATTATGTTCCACCGTTACCGCTCTGGGTGGGTAATAGGTTCCAATAACCTGTTATTTATTGATAGGTTATCTCAGGGACCTTCTCGGAAGCTCATTCCGACATACCATTCCAAGGTATCGTTTTCGTGATTTCTACTTTTCGTTCCCGACCTACGTTCGTTTGTTTATCATGATATATTGTTATTCCATTCCGTTGATCATGCTCCCCATTAAGTATCATTCCGTTGATCTCTAGTTTTCGTTTAGTACCTAAGTTGGGGTTTCTATCAAGTTATTCCCGACATATTTACGTGTTAGTGTATTTTCACTCTTTTTCGATTAAAAAACCCAAGCTATTGTTCTGGCTCCACACATTTTGGAGCCTTCCCTGGAATGTTATTTAGTAACAGGATTATTTTGGTAATAGGTTCCAAGCGGAATTAACGAAACCCGGTAATAGGTTATTTTTAACTGTTACGTTAAATACCGCCCATCTCTAGTTCAGAGTGTGAGGATCTCATTCACTGTAGGTCCCCGGACTCACCAGACTTCGAGAGGTCATTGGCTGATTGGAGTCCCTTCTTAGGCCTATAGTAAGCTCCGATCCAACTCATGCATTTCTGAATCAGTTAATCGAGTTTCTTACCGGAATCGCCTCGGTTGAAGCGGGGTGTCCTGTAGTTGTCTCTGCCCGCTGGAGGGTAGCCTCCGCCGCCGCGCGGTCCTTCCCACACAGGGCCGCCCCGCGGCCCGGAACCGGGCACTCCGAAGCCGCCGTACTCCTCGGAGTACTCTTCGTCGAAGTTCGCTGGGTCGTAGGGCTCGGAGTAGCCCTTCGCCGGCGTTTCTTTGAGAAGCTCGATGATCTCTTTTAAACCTGAAAAGGCAAACGATGAGTACTTTCCAATGATTCAACTATCAGCAGTACTTAGAAAGAGCTACCTAGTGAGTTAACTAGTTTCCAGGTGAAGAACCAATCATTAACTTTTTCAGAAAAAGACTCACTCATGCAACTTAAGCGAATGAACGAATTTCAAAGGATCTCAGCCATTTCTGACTCCACGGATTTGTAGACTACAAATTCATGCCCAGCCAAAAATACTCCTGGCAGTCCTGAGTCATCAAAATTCAAAAAAGTGCCTAGCAGTTGATAATGGTTCCTGCAGTAGAATTTTTTTTTTTTCCAAGAATTAATATTAGGTATGTCAGGTACATTAGATTGAGATCAAGCAAGTCAATAACATTATGCACAGGTGTAATGCTATCGGAAAGAAACTCCTCTTCAGATTCATCCAGCAAGAAGATTTGAGACGCTCTGGAAGACGGTAAAAGATTTCGACACCAAGGTAACCATCCTTTGACTTCTTATAGAAGAGTAGAAGAGTTCTTATAGACTTCGTATAGAAAAGAACAAAATCTACGTTCAACAGCTAGAAAATTAAAAACATCGTCAATCGTGGAGTATAAATTACTAACACCTGTCTTAAAATTATATAGGGTAACGGGCCCAATAGTTGGACAGTTGGTTAATTTCTTCCTAATAAATAAGGGGAAGGTCCTTTAAGTTGACCTATTCTTTGAAGTATTCATCTAGGAAGTAGACCATTAGAGTAAATATTTATTTTATACTAAGGCCATCCAACTAATGGAACCCCAAATCTGCTGGTGGCCCAGAAGTTGGTCGTCCAACTTCAGGGCCATGGCCTGGTTTTTAATGGCCCTATACTTGGACATCCGTGGGTTTTCCAGCTTTCATGAGATTCTTTTGTAATTCTAATTGTGATTTTCATTATTGGAATCCTTAGAATGATTCTTTTGTATATTTTATTTCATAAGTCGTGATTGTACCTCATTTCTCTCGTCAAGTCGTTATTGAAAGGTTTCTCCAATTTATGTTCCCGAGTTTCCCAAGTCGACATTAATTTATTTTTACTATATTTTAGTACTTATGTTATACTGAAGTAGATGTTAATGAAGATCTGTAAGGTATTTTGTGAGTTCTTAGTGTGAGCAAGACTGAAACAATAAAGACTGAACACGAGAAAGCTTCAATTCAAAACCAATGTGGAATTTTTTCAGGATTGCCTTCACTGAATCTCATAATTTTAGGAAACAATAATGAAGCAGCAGTTAGACACCACTTTTCTTCGCATTTTAATAACAAAAATATCAAACTGTTGTACCTGAAAACCATTGATAATTTTCGCCACATTCCGACACGGATGTTGAACAATGCTAAACAAATGGATGATGATTATGTAAAGAAAACACATTGCTTATATAACTGATTATTGAATATTTCTGTGCCATATAAACTTTTGCGCCCTTCAGGTCAAAACGCCACACTTCGTGACGATTCTAGTCAATCAGTCTAATAAAATTCATGCTAGTTGTAAAACCTGTAGTTGTTCATTTGTGTTTACATGGTTTTCAGTACGTAACAAGGAGCAGGTGTTTCGACACACTCCGCCACAGGTATTACGAGATTCCCTTCAGGAACATTCCTAGGCCTTTCCGGCACGGACACACTCAGTGATCCAATTTCTTTCCAAGCACGCCCTTCAGGCTTAAACTTTCAGATTCTTCGCCACGAAGCTTCCGATTTGCCGCTACGAAGTCACTCAGTTTTTGGTTGGTCATGGTGAATTTGCTGGCCGCCTGAGCTTGCACTGGTAGAACCCCTACCCTGTGTGTGTGGATCCGAGGAACTGGCAGACCACGTTCTGCTGGAGTGCCCCGGATTTGCTGACATCAGGCAGCACTGGAGTCAGGACGATGCTTCCATAGGTAGCATTTTAGCAAATCCTGCTGGGCTATCTCGACTGCGAGGGTTTGCCAATGAAGCAATACCCAGACTGAGAGATAGACCCAAAACCAGAACCAGAAGAAGTTAGAGAGGACTCCTGTACGATAATTATACTGGTTTGACCGAAATCTGACATCAACTGCCACTAGAGTGGCATTGACCAACGATACCTTGAACCATATCCCAATCAGTAACTGATACCACAGACGGACTGAACAGTGATCAACGATCCCAACCCATGGAAAATGGGTACTCATTGGAGGACGTAGGTCTTGACCATCCTGCATGAGGCTCCCGACAGGGAGTAATTCCTGTCCAAGCGGAGGCAACATTGCCACGTTGGGTTCGTACAACCGTCCCCAAACCTTTGACCAGTTGGGTTTTATACAACTGGTCCTCATATGGGTACCGAAGTGCATCATGCCTCCCTCTCCTGTACCTCCTTAATGTTAGGGCACCGGCTCAAGCCTCTGACAGGAGTAGAGCGGTTAGGGAGCAGGTACAAATTCTCTGCTTCCGGGCCTGTTACCTGGTCGGGCTTCTGGGGATAGCAGTAAGGCCGTAAAAGGCTCATTACTCATCTCAAATACCAGTACCACGGGCGAGGGGAGCCCCAGGCTACAGATCCGCTGACCTCGGTCAAAGCATCACCTGCCTGCCCCTCAGTTGAGGTCGGATTCGTGGTGGTCGTGGTTGAGCAAACACTACTTCATGGGCTTGTACCAAGAAGGCTACAAGGGGAGAGATGGCCTCCTCAAGGGCTTGCCCCTTGAAGATGTCTCTCGGCATGTGAGTTTTGTTATGAACTCGGGTACCAACCTGTCTAGTTGGTAGAACCTTAGCTAGAAGGTTCGGCCTAACCTGTGGTGTTAATACAAACAGGTACTTAGAGGAGCTGATAGTCATGACTAGCTCCCCTAGGGCTCTCGTGTGGTGAGTTCCTTCCACTCCCTCGATCACCCTTCTAGGGTTTTCGGGGTTTCATCTATCTGCTTGCAGATGGAGGGGGTTGCGAAATCCAGTTTGGATCGGCTCTCCTTGAAATCAAATAGTAGTTATTTGTTGCCGCTACAGCGCCACGTCCAGGTAATTATCCATTCGCATCGATTGTAAATCTGTTTCGATATTTCCTATCAACACCCCCCCCCCCCCCTTGAGCTCACCACGTTCCATCATGCCGCCCGTCGGACATAGACATACCTCCGGGAGAGATTTTGTGTCTATCGCCACAATGGACATTGAATGTCTTACCTCTTTCCAAGGTGGAAATCGGTTAAAGGTGGACTGAGGCCAAGCCTTATGCTCCTGCTCACTGCAAGCAGTAGAGGAAAAGCTCCTGCGGTTGCTGGGTCGAACACGTTGGAACTCATAAAACTGGCGACTTTGAGATTGACACTTGAAGTAAAATCCACGGATCGATCACAGATTCGCCACGGCATGGGACCGACACACGAACACCGATAAGCTTACAGTAGTGTCCAACTACTGGGCCACCACTGTCCAAGATTAGGAACAAGTGTCCAACTTCTGGGCCAAGTTTTGACTTTCATGAATTATTTCAAAACTCCACTCTTATCCAATCAAAAAAGCATTTATTCTATCATGTAGCCACAGATCCTGAGAAGATAAGGGGGAAAAATTAGGAAGATTCACTAAAATGCTGATTTTACAGCGAGACCTTTAGTGACAAAGCCGCCTTAAGTGTCAACTATTGGGCCCGTTACCCTATAAATTCCCACAAAAGCCTTGCTTAACTCGTATTTTCGATTAATATTGATGTACGACTCAACAAGAAAAAAAAAAACATGCGATTCATCGGACATGTTCTCATTGAAACGTCTCGTCGATTGATTGTAGTCCATCCATCATGCCGGAGCTGCGATCAACGCAACCAGGTTTCTTAAAATGGACATTGAAACGCGAAGAATTCTTAATAATACACAAAACACTCCATGGAAATATTAAACGTGTCCCTTGATAACCAATGAGAACCACCATTAGGCTAAATGACGTGTCACATCCCGTATCAAGGTCGCTCGAAATGGTTTCCGAGCGTTATGTACGTCTCTGAGTCGAAAATAACCGAAGGAACGATCATTTCGATTTGAGAGACAACAATTTATAACCAGTTAATAAATATAGAACTGATCATACTCGTTAAGCATATAACTTGCCTGGAACTTAGTTGCCGTTTTACACCAAACTACGACAAAAACGGTGTTTCCGCCTTAACTCAAATCTCCAATTTGAAGAAAAAAAATTCTCCAATTTGAAGAAAATTGGACAAATTCCAATCTTCAAGGTTCATTTTTCAATAAAAGTCGACTTTTTAGATCTACTGATTCCGACATATCGATTTTTAGCTCTCATTCTGAATTGAATTTTGGTATTTATGATACTTCTACGATGGAGGAAAAGGTTTGAGGGATTTGAGAGTCAAACCTCGTGAAGATCGGTGAAATACCTAATCAAATTCATCTTTCTTAAAAGTAAAAAAAAAAAATTGACGAAATCCAATTTTTTGTTGCAATTAAAGAGTTGACCTTTTAGTCGATTAATTTTGTCAATACTTCAGTTGATTATTCAATGTTTTAATGAAAGAAGAATTGGTTCAGATACACCAAAACCGATACTGTAGAGATCCAGTAGACGAAAAGATAGAATTTTACTTTTCAAATTCGAATTTGTCCAGAATACCGATTTCTGTGAATCTGAACAAACTCATCTTTCTTTGAAATATTGACATTTTTACGAGTATTTCCATATTTTTTGCAATATTTCAAAAATTGACCTTTTAGTCTACTAATTGAGAATACAGACTTCGGTGTATCAGAATCGTCAATAATCAGAATATTGAGAAATTCCAATTACTTGATGCGATTTTTTAAAAATTTACCTCTCTGTCTACTGATTTTCAGAATAACGATTTCGGTGTATCTGAATACACTCATCGTTCATCAAAATATTGGAATTTTTTCGACAAATTCCAATTTTTTGTAGCAATCAACTAATTGACCTTGTAGTCAATCGATTTTGTCACTAATTAAGTTGAATTTTAAATCGCAACAAAAAATTAGAGTTTTTCAAATTTTGTTCTCAATATTTTGATGAGAGACGAGTTTGTTCAGATACACCAAAATCGATATTATGGAAATCAGTAGACTTAAAGGTAGATTTTTTTTTAATTGTAATTTGTCCAGAATATAGATTTTAGTGTATCTGAACTCGTCTTCAATCAAAAGGTTGAGAGAAAAACGCTGCAAATTATTACACAACGGTTTATTATTTTTATATAGATCACTCGTCTACAAAATCACCAACCATCCAATATAAAGAAAAAAAGAAAAAAAAAGAAAAAAAAAGAAAAAAAAAAAGAAAAAAAAAATCAAAAAAAATTTTTTTTTTTTTTTTAAATAAAAAAAATCAAAATCACCAACCATCGATCGCATTTTGGTCAGCTAAAATTTGAACGGAGATTAGGCCTCTTTTGCGATTCACACTCGTGTTTTGATTTATATGTATATATATTTCAATATAAACCCTTAAATTTTCGTAGGGAGCGAACGGTTTGTCCTACAGAGCTCCGCGTGGTCTCAAAAAATTCTAAAAATTCCATAGAATCTTAAATTGAAGGAAAAACAATACCTTTATATCGAAATTTTTTGAGTTAGGGCGTTTTCAAAATTTCAAAATTGATTTTGGAACCCTTAGAAGTGACCTACATCAACCAAAAGCTTCGGGGCACAACTAGACCCCAAATGGAACCTACATACCAAATTTCATCAAAATCGGTCAATGCTAAGTGGCAAAAGTGCCGCGTACGGACGGCCAAATTTTTATTCGATTTTTGGATTCTACGTACCTTGAAACGTAAACCATCAAATTTTGAGGGGGTGTTAAAATTTTTTTTTCTTGGTCGATTCCAAAGGTTCATTATTGAAAATAATAAACCAAAAATTGACTGATTCCAATATTTGTAGCGATTTTTGAAAAATTGATCTAGTCTATTGATTTCCATAACATCGATTCCGGCGTTTCTGAACAAACTCGTCTTTCATCAAATTTTTTTTTTAATAGACCTTTTAGTCTAGTGATTCAGAATACCGATTTCGGTGTATCAGAATCGTCTTTAATAAAAATATTGAGAAAAAAATTTAACAAAGTCCAATTTTTTGTTGCGATTTTTTTTTTAATTTACATTTTAGTCTACTGATTTCCAGAATATCGATTGTAGTGTATCTAAATCAACTCATCTCTCATCAAAAGATTGAGGAAAAATTCGACAAATTCAAATTGTATGTTGTTATTTGTGACAAATTGACCTTTTAGCCTACTGGTGTCCAGAATATTGATTTTGGTGCATCTCAATAAACTCATCTTCAACTCTCATTCTTTAAAATGTTGAAGAAAATTTGACAAATTCCAATTTAAAAACAAGAAATAAATAAATAGTGACAGTGTTCTTTGCAGAAGAGTATATACACTGAACCGTTGTGTAATAATTTGCAGCGGTTTTCTGATCTGGACAGAAAATTCGAACCATTGTGTAATAATTTACAATAGTTTTATGATCCATACAGGAAAATAATAAACCTTTGTGAAATAATTTGCAGCGTTTTGGTTTATATTGCATGGGTAGCAAAGTCGTGAAACTGTCATAAATTCCGTCATGTCGGAACCGACGGATATATACCTACTGAACCGTTGTGTAATAATTTGCAGCAGTTTTATGATCTTTACAGGAAAATAATAAACCTTTGTGAAATAATTTGCAGCGTTTCGGTTTATGTGCCACAGCAAAGTCGTGAAAATGTCATAAATTCCGTCATGTTGGTCTGATACCTACTGGGTGCCTAGTACCTAGCTTGCATGTAAATATTTATCTCTCATCATCCCTGAAAATCTCATCGAAATCGGCCAATAATTTCACAGTTTCGCCCGTTACTAGGATTTCACGACAGACATGGACGAAAACTGTTCGAAAAACGCTGCAAATCATTGCTCAAAGGTTTATTATTTTCTGTACAGATCACCCTTCTGTATAGATCACTGGTTCTCCATCAATAGCACCTACCACCACCTTCTCCCTTGACCTTCCCTCTAAAATTTCAGCTTCCTGTGTTCAACAGGAGAGAAAATGGCCTTGGAGCTCACTCAGCTGATCAGTGACCACTCATGCGCCTTCAGCATTCTCCCTTGACCCGCCCTCTCAAATTTCAGGTTCCTGCGATCAACAGGAGAGGAAATGACCTTGGAGCTCACTCAGCTGATCAGTGACCACTCAGGCGCCTTCAGCATTCTCCCTTGACCTTCCCTCTCAAATTTCAGGTTCCTGCGTTCAACAGGAGAGGAAATGGCCTTGGAGCTCACTCAGCTGATTAGTGACTTCTCAGGCACCTTCAGCATTCTCCATTGACCCACCCTCTAAAATTTCAGCTTCCTGCGTTCAACAGGAGAGGAAATGGCCTTGGAGCTCACTCAGCTGATCAGTGACCACTCAGGCGCCTTCAGCATTCTCAATTGACCCGCCCTCTCAAATTTCAGGTTCCTGCGTTCAACAGGAGAGGAAATGGCCTTGGAGCTCACTCAGCTGATCAGTGACCACTCAGGCGCCTTCAGTATTCTCCATTGACTTTTGATTATGGAAATTTGATTACTGGTTACGCAGAAGGCAAAACTGTATACAAATCGAAGAAATGAACAGCGATCGCATTTTAGTCAGAAAAAATTTCAACGGAGATTAGACCTCTTTTGCGATTCACACTCATGATTCTGTTTTATCCAAGGAAAACCTTCAAGTACACGTAGGGACCGAACGGTTTGCCCTACAGAGCTCCGGGTGGTCTCAAAAATTTTTAAAAATTCAGTACTATTTAAAATTAGTGAAAAAACGATACCTTTATTTCGAGAGTTTTCGAGCTAGGGCACTCTTGAAAATTTCAACCCTTAATTTCCACCCCTTAGAAGTGACCTACATCAACCAAAAGCTTCGCGGCACAACTAGACCCCAAATGGAGCCCATATACCAAATTTCATCGAAATCGGTCCATGGTAACTAAGAAAAGTGCCGCGTACGGCGTACGGCGGACGGACGGAAATTTTTTTATTCGATTTTCGTATTCTACGTACCTTGAAACGTAAAACATCAAATTTTGAGGGGGGGTTAAAATTTTTTTTTTTCTTGCTCGATTCCAAAGGCTTATTATTGAAAATAATAAACCAAAAAATCGACTTTAATCATGTGAATAATTTATTTTTCTTTAGTGTTTAAGAAAAATTTATTTTTTGTTGCGATTTTCGGAACATAGATTTTTAAGTATTATGAATGGATTTTGGTATTAAACATATTTTTACGTCGGAAGAGGGGGTGGTTCCAGTGTGATGTAACATAATATGCTATATAATGACCTAATATTATATTATAACCTTGCCGGGAACGTGACTATTTACTTTATCAAAATTGGTCTAACCGTTAAGGCGTCATTCACTAACTATCATAATAATATTATAATCTTTATATTATAAAGAAAAAAATTTAAAAAAAAAACGGTATATTTACCGTTGACAGCAACATCAGCCGTTCCTGCAATCGAAACGACGCGGTCTGTGCTCTGGGGGCAGCAGTTGCCGAAAATTTTGATTTTGGCCGAAGTTTTCTCCCGAAGCTCTTTGACTTTGGTGCCGCCTTTGCCGATGACGCACCCTGCGAGCGACTGGTGAACTAAGAGGCGGAGGTCGACTTCGCCTTTGGCTGCGGAAAGATGGAAAGAAACTCGTCGATTCACAGGATCGAAAAATGCACGAACAGTATATCGACAGTGAACTAGCAAAACCTTGTAAGTCGTTTTCCAGAAATGTTATAGGAAACGAGAAAAACTTGCTTCAAAGTGGACTTAACACGTCATTGTTGGTTCATATTTGTTGCTTTTGACGCATAGAGAAGAGATAGTCGAGTTTTTGCCAGTTTGGCTCCGTTTGATGGATCAAGGGGGTCTCATTCTATCCAAATAGCTAATAACCTTATTTTCGAGAAAAAAATCGGACTTACATGGTTTTGCAAGTTTACTGTCGATATATGTACAAATATTACAATTATACACAAGACTTGTATGGCACTTGTATTATACTTAGTATGGCAGCATATCTAATTTGTGGGCAGGGAATTGGGCTTTTTTCCAGCTGCTAACTACGTTAATAGAGTTTTTGCACGCCACTAACGGGCCCGAGGAACCTCTCCAACACAGCGCGGTATCCGCGGTGCCCGTCATTTTGACTGGACGTCAACAACACGTGCGACCGATTTTTTTAAAATTTTTTAAGGGGACACATATGTCATTTCCGCGCTACGGCTGCAATTTTGGTTTTTTCGCGATATTTGTTCAATGGTTCGTCCGATTTTGATTAAATTTCAAGGAACTAATTCTCAATATATTCTGGTTAGATGGTAAAAATGAACTCAGTCACACCATCCAAAAAAAAGTTACAATTCCAAACTTGAGCTGTTCTAAACCTAATTTTTTTTATATAAATGTTCCTTTTTCTCTCAGAATACTCAAGCTATCGGTCTGAAATTTTGACAGCACCATCAGTATACTTAGTGAAGCAAAGTTGAAGAACAAAGTTTTTATGAAGTTCACAGAAAAAAAGTTATGAGGGTTTTACATTTTTAGCGATATTTTGAAATTTCACACACTCATATTTAGGCTCCATGGCGTTATTCGGCAAAACCCTCCATAATAATTATAGGTACATACTAGAAGAACATCCTGTAAAAATTTGGTTCCAATCGGATGGATAGTTCCTGAGAAAAAGGAACAAATAAGCTCAAAAACGTAAATTTACAGGAGAGCGGTTTGAATAAAAAACACGCGGCCGAGTTTGGGCGGTCAGGTTTATCGAAATTTGAATGACTGTTCCTGCCTGTTTTCAACCAATGGAATTGCGGTATCAACTCTCGATAGTTCAACATCGATTTATATCGAATAGAATACATCGTTTAGCATTGAAACCTCAAAGAATGATAGCCTGAGTGTATGTTTACAGGAGCACGTCTTATTTTTGTGTCACTTTTGTCACTTTACCTGCTCTGCGCTTTGGTGTGTTCGATGCCGTTGCATCATTCAATGATGGTTGTATAGTGAAGTGTCGAGTCCTTGATGAATTAGGTATTGTGCCCGGGAAATATTGTACTAAGGGACTGTGCAATATCGACAAAGAGAGGATGAGATTTGCGGAAATAGCGGCCAAGAAAGAATCTCAGCTTGCCCGAAAAAGAAGATCCAGAGCTTGTGAAAATCTTGAAGAACAGATGCGAGAACAAGAAGGTGATGATTCCGCTTATGGTCCAGGTCTTTATTGAAATGAGAGTAATAATTTGTACCTTCAAATAATTACTTATTATTATAACAAACATTGATCTATCTCAGCCTGTGCATCATTCCTTCAACAGCGCTTCCGAGCGCTCCTCAGCACTAGTGACTCCCTGGGTTCTAACCCAAATTTGGAGCACTTCTACTCATCGGATTTAGAAATTTTTTTTTTGAAATTTCCGAAATTGAGTCTATTTACAAATTATGGAAAAATAAATTTTTGTGCGTCCGGACCGAAAATTGACATATGTGTCCCCTTAATTGAAACTAGACCTCATCCTGAGAATTTTGACACCAACCGTTCTCTTTTTGGACGAGTAGATCTTTTTCTATGATTTTTCTAAGTTTCGAATGTTGATGACGACACGCGCTCCTCTCAGCCCACTGTGACGTCATAAACATTCGAAACTTTGAAAAATCATAGAAAAAAATCGTCACGAAATTTGTAGCGACGAAATTTGCTAACGAAATTTGTCCCAAGTCGCCACAATGATGATTATGATCATCAGAAGTGAAGTTGTTAGGTACTTTACAGGTAGGTACTTTACAGTTTTAAAAAGCCGAAATTTCAAAGTGAAAACGCTTGCATACAAGTCTGCAACGCATTAGGACATTTCATGTCTTTCCCCTCCCTCCTTCTTCCCTTCCATCTTCTAGCAATCTTGTCTTCCTCTGTGAATTACATTTTTTTCAATATAAAGAAACCAAAAATTAAACTCATAATTTTATTTATTATTTACATCCATACATATATCGTCGTGGGTAGTAAAAGAACGGTATGTTATATATTATATGTTCTACATGACAGTACATTAACCCCACTAACCATTGATTGCGTAGACAACAATCAACTATTTTCATATTTTGATGCTTGGGTAGCATTGATTACCTAGGTAACACTCAACTGTTTTCAAATTTGGATGCATGAGTGAATACTTCCATATACTTCAAGATTTCGGTGTTCCACAATGGCTACGAAAAAGATAACCAAAAAAAAACTTTAAAACGAGATTTCGATGTCTCACACCCTCCTGGTTCCGCCGAAACTTCTGAACCGACTCCAAACACAGAAACATTCGAGACGGACATCTCACACCCTAAGTCTAAGGAGCTCACTCAGCTGATCAGTGACCACTCAGGCGCCTTCAGCATTCTCCATTGACCCTGCCTCTCAAATGTTAGCTCCCTACGTTCAACAGGAGAGGAAATGGCCTTGGAGCTCACTCAGCTGATCAGTGACCACTCAGGCGCCTTCAGCATTCTCCATTGACCCGCCCTCTCAAATGTCAGCTCCCTGCGTTCAACAGGAGAGGAAATGGCCTTGGAGCTCACTCAGCTGATCAGTGACCACTCAGGCGCCTTCAGCATTCTCCATTGACCCTGCCTCTCAAATGTCAGCTTCCAGCGTTCAACAGGAGAGGTACCTACCTACCTATAGGTACCTACCTACCTCACTTCTACGAATCATAATAATCATTGAGCATATTTCGTCACGTAACGTAACGTGACATAACGAAAATTTGGTTGTGTGCCATAGCAAAGACATGAAATGTCAAAAGGTCTTCTCACGCTAGAAGGTCGCGGTTGGTGTCAAAATTATCAGAATGAGGTCTAGTTTACAAGCGACAAACTCCTCTCGAGTTTTTGATGAAGTTCATAGAACTGTACTGTAGTTTAACGTATTAGTGGGTGGTTAAAAACAAGAACCATTCCGAAATAATAGAACTGTACTGTACTGTAGTTTAACGTATTAGTGGGTGGTTAAAAACAAGAACCATTCCGAAATAATAGGGTGTGCGACTGGGTATGAAAAACTGTTCATTATTATTTTTAATCTAAGGTAGACCTTATTCTGAGAATTTTGGTACCAATCGCGACCTTCTAGTGTGTGTAAATCTTTTCCTAAGAATTTTTAAAGAAGTGGGCTCCCGCCCAGGCGAGAGGGGCGCGTGACGTCATAAACGGTCGAAACTGAAAAATCATAGAAAAATGACTTCTCACGCTAGAAGGTCGTGGTTGGTGTCAAAATTATCAGAATGAGGTCTAGTTTATATTTTAAAAAACTAGCAAACCTTTTCGGCTCAGAAGTGTTCAGATTATTAAACTGTCATTCTCCTGGATAAGAAACTTTGATACGACAAAGCTTTTTCATCGCAATTGGACGCATTAGATTGTCTATAAATGCAGAATTTCATGCTCTACAACTTCTCTTTTGAATGAAAAGCAAAACTATGGTTCGGAAACAATGTTCGGGTGAGATCGAGTCTATCGAGTTGTAAACAAACGACAGAAGTTTGTTGTTCCGAAATTTACCAAAGTAGCTCTAATAGTCAAATAATCATCAAATTCGTTGACATCCGCGAAGCTCACTCTACGGAACACGGCTTTAGGAATCGCCTGCATCACATAGGGCGACTGATAAGAGAGATAACGCATGTTTTGAGCTCCGGAAGGTTCATCTAATCGTCGCCAAGCAGCGCTGATGCCGTTCAACCAACTTCTCTTCCTAGATGCTCCTGGGAAAACTCTTCACGCCACAGACTCTCGGTACATTTAAAATTTCCATCTTCCTTCAATTCTCTAAATTTTTTGGATGCGTTTTCGAGCAGCACACTATGTTTTTCTTCCATATCAGTAAACCCTCTTTCGAAAAAAAAAACAAAGTGAGGCAAATTTTGGTATTAATAAACTGATAACTTTCCTTGTCACCAGTAATTTTTTGGGGGCTCTATTTTTGTATGGTAGCCAAATTTTGTTTCTTTTCAAAGCAATTTCTTAAAGAAAAAAAAAAGAAAAACAAGCGCACACCCAATTGTTCCCGTAAAACTCCAAAACTCTAAGAGGGAAAATGCCCCAATTACAAACCAAATATTCGGAAATTCGACTCACTGAACGTCTCTTCTAGACAAGGAATGATTTGTGAGACGATGTTGATGGCTGTCTCCATGTCGGCAGTGATAGACACGACTCGTTCGGGCCCTGAGCAGTCTGGCACTTGTACTGTCGCATTGAAGTCCTGTCGGAGCTTGGAAATGTTCTTGCCTGTCGAAACAAAGAATAATGTAGAACGAGTGCAATTGTTGAGGCGATAACTCGAATTTGTCTTTTAGAAGTTGACGTTTTTAATGATTGTCTTCAGTTACCAGGGCTAGAACGCTCAATGGAACTGTAAAATGACCAAGAATGGCGATACAGCTCTCTGTGACAATTGGAAGGGCAGCCCAGCAAGGTAACTGGCCAAATTGTGCTCAAATGAATAAAAGTAGCAATTGAAAGACGGCTCAGAAGAGTGCACAAGAACTGTATGGACATAATCATCTAACGAGTTACTTTAGAGCAACATGTTACAATATCTAACGAGTTACTTTAGTGGCAAAGCCTCTAGTATCTTACATCTATTGATTTTCAATTGGGATTTCACTTCACCACTTGAGATTTGATGTGGAGCATTCTAGAAGAAAGATAGATACGGTGGATGGGGGGACGCAAACCAGGAAGATCTGGAGAAGACCAATCCAGAAGGAAACAGCAAGCGCGAGGACGACATGAAGACAGATTGGAGTAATCAATTGGAGTAATGAAGAGCAGTAATGGATACTGCTCTCATAGCACTTCAGCAGTATCCAGACCAAGAAGTCGCATTTGGACGCTGGAAAGGTTGACCTCAACTTGCTGTTGAGAAAGATGCACTGGACACTGGACTAGGGGAACACAGACCATGGCGACACCGGCAAATTTGGAGAAGTCCGATCCAGAAGGAAGCAGCAAGCGCTAGAACGACATGGAGACCGCTTGGGGTGATCAATTTCACTGCTATCACAGCACTTCAGCAGTATCCAGACCAAGAAGTCGAATTTTGACAATATTGCTAGAATGCACTCAACGCTGGACTGGGGGAACACAGATCAGGGCGACCCAGGTAGACGTGGAGAAGATTTCATGCAAGCGCCAGAAAGCAACCCAGCAAGATGTGGAGCAGATTGATCCAGGAGACTGCAAGCGCCAGGAAACAACCCAGACAGACGTGGAGAAGATTGATCCAGGAGACTGCAAGCGCCAGAAAGCAACCCAGGCAGACGTGGAGAAGATTGATCCAGGAGACTGCAAGCGCCAGAAAGCAACGCAGGCAGACGTGGAGAAGATTGATCCAGGAGACTGCAAGCGCCAGAAAGCAACCCAGGCAGACGTGGAGAAGATTGATCCAGGAGACTGCAAGTGCCAGAAAGCAACCCAGGCAGACGTAGAGAAGATTGATCCAGGAGACTGTAGGCACCACAAAGCAACCCAGGCAGACGTAGAGAAGATTGATCCAGGAGACTGCAAGCACCAGAAAGCAACCCAGGCAGACGTGGAGAAGATTGATCCAGGAGACTGCAAGTGCCAGAAAGCAACCCAGGCAGACGTAGAGAAGATTGATCCAGGAGACTGTAGGCACCACAAAGCAACCCAGGCAGACGTAGAGAAGATTGATCCAGGAGACTGCAAGCACCAGAAAGCAACCCAGGCAGACGTGGAGAAGATTGATCCAGGAGACTGCAAGCGCCAGAAAGCAACCCAGCCAGATGTGGAGAAGATTGATCCAGGAGACTGTAGGCGCTGGAAGACATGGAGAGTTGAATAGGATGGTACAGGAAAGAGGTGAAGGAGGATGTTTACGGATGCCCTACACTCCACGAGTTCAAAGATTAAAGTCAGTCTCGGGGAACTCTCCGAACCAACGATGCAGACATTCTTGTTCTATTTGTCAGATTACGACTCTTATATTTGATAAAATTCGACATTTCCTGGCCTTCTTCAGGGTAAAATTTCAAATCACAGTACAATTTGAAACACGTTACATAAAATACATACGTACCTCCTTTTCCAATGATGGATCCCGCCACTTTAGAAGGGATGAGGATCCTCAGAGCTGGCTCTTCCCCGCCACCGGACCTGACTCGCTTCTGTGCCCGAGGTCCGCTCATGTCAGAATTACGTTTCATTTCCCGTGCTGTCAAAACAAAGATAGTCGTGAAAAATAATTTCAACAGAAAATTACATAGAAAATAGATACGAAGCAAATAGGTAGAGAATTGTATCCAAATACGGGACTTTCTTTCTGTACCTGAAGGTCTACAATAGAAACCCTTCAACCCTTTGGCACACTCTTTAGGAGAAGTTAGAACTATATTTTTGTTTCTATTATTAATTTTTACTGGCAACGACAAATTTATTTTTACTTAATTTTTTTGGCATATCGTAATAATTTGTTTTTTGATTTCATTTTATAGTAAAAAAGTGTAATAGTAATTTATTTTTATTATTAAAAAGAAAAAATTTTTTGAAGAAATTAAAGAGATTGGTATAACAAGCCATTATTTTAGGGATTGTGCACTGGTGATAACTTTTTCTGCGTTTTTCTCAAAACTCCGTTTTTGGACATAGCCCCTTTGTTCTTTAAGGTATCGATATAAAACAAACGTACGAATTAGAACACTCCAGAATTTTTGAATATATTTCAATTATTTGAAACCAAATTTACAGAGACAGGCCAGAATGAGATCGAAATCAGGTGTTCAGAAATGTTTCATCATCGTCCCAATTATGGGTAGTTCTTCGATATTTCTCGCTCTAAACGCCTTTACAGGAAAATATTCATATTTAAAAGTTCGCTCCATAAAAAATCAACTATTTTACTCTCAATCCTACATTTGATGAAATTATTCACATTTTTTTAAGAATTTACTTACTTTAATTTCGTCAAAATTAGGTTTTGAAGAAGTCAAAGAATGTGATTTCTGAAATCACGTGTTCAGAAATGTTTCATCATCGTCCCAATTATGGGCAGTTCTTCGATATTTCTCGCTCTGAACGCCTTTACAGGAAAATATTCATATTTAATAGCTTACTCCATAAAAGATCAACTCATTTACTCTCAATCCTACATTTAGATGAAATTTTTTTGCATTTTTTTGAGAATTTGCTTCCTTTAACGTCGCCAAAATTGGGTTTTGAAGAAGACAAATTAAATCATGATATTTCTCTCTCTATCGATATTTCTCGCTCTAAACGCCTTTACAGGAAAATATTCATATTTAAAAGTTTGCTCCATAAAAAATCAACTGTTTTACTCTCAATCCTACATTTTGATGAAATTATTCACATTTTTTAAGAATTTACTTCCTTTAATTTCGTCAAAATTAGGTTTTGAAGAAGACAAAGAATGTGATTTCTGAAATCACGTGTTCAGAAATGTTTCATCATCGTCCCAATGATGAAATTTTCATTTTTTTCCCAAAATTTTCATCAATCCTTCGACATTTTTTGCTCTAAACGCCTGTACAGGAAAATATCCATATTTAATAGTATATTCCATAAAAGATCAACTCATTTACTCTCAATCCTACATTTTGATGAAATTTTTTTGCATTTTTTTGAGAATTTGCTTGATCAAATCATGATATTTCTCTCTCAATCGATATTTCTCGCTCTAAACGCCTTTACAGGAAAATATTCATATTTAAAAGTTTGCTCCATAAAAAATCAACTGTTTTACTCTCAATCCTACATTTTGATGAAATTATTCACATTTTTTAAGAATTTACTTCCTTTAATTTCGTCAAAATTAGGTTTTGAAGAAGACAAAGAATGTGATTTCTGAAATCAGGTGTTCAGAAATGTTTCATCATCGTCCCAATTATGGGCAGTTCTTCGATATTTCTCGCTCTGAACGCATTTACAGGAAAATATTCATATTTAATAGCTTACTCCATAAAAGATCAACTCATTTACTCTCAATCCTACATTTTGATGAATTTTTTTTGCATTTTTTTGAGAATTTGCTTCCTTTAACGTCGCCAAAATTGGGTTTTGAAGAAGACAAATTAAATCATGATATTTCTCTCTCTATCGACATTTCTCGCTCTAAACGCCTTTACAGGAAAATATTCATATTTAAAAGTTTGCTCCATAAAAAATCAACTGTTTTACTCTCAATCCTACATTTTGATGAAATTATTCACATTTTTTAAGAATTTACTTCCTTTAATTTCGTCAAAATTAGGTTTTGAAGAAGACAAAGAATGTGATTTCTGAAATCACGTGTTCAGAAATGTTTCATCATCGTCCCAATTATGGGCAGTTCGATATTACTCGCTCCATACGCCTTTACAGGAAAATATTCATATTTAAAAGTTTGCTCCATAAAAAATCAACTACTTTACTCTCAATCCTACATTTTGATGAAATTTGTTTGCATTTTTTCAGAATTTGCTTCCTTTAATTTCGCCAAAATTAGGTTTTTAAGAAGACGAATTAAATCATGAAGTAGAAACTTCATAAATATGAGTATTTTCTCGAGATTCATCTTGTAAATTTTACACATCGATGAAAATAAATTGATATAAAGAACGTACCCATTCAGAATACTCCCGAGTTGTCGAATATTTTTTTGATTTGAAACCAAATTTGTAATGCAAATGACGAAATTGATTCCAAATTACGTAAAAGCCGGATGCACAGACGAAAATTTGTCTTTGAAACGGGGAGAAAACTCAATCTAAGCGCTCAGAGAGACTCAGCGCTTCCTATTTGCCGACTTCGGTCGTCGTTTATCGACAAAACTACGGTTGACGAGTCCATGGCAACGTCACAACAAGGCGATCGATGAACGACGATATCTTTCGTGGTTGAGACGAATAAACCTGTCGCGAGGGGGCCGTAAACGTACGCCAAGTAGGGTAGGCAGTAAAGCTCTCTACGAAATCGAATTAACCCATTAGAATAACTAGGGGTTAATTAAGGGTAGAAATAACTGAATAATGAGGAGAGGAAGATGAACTATTTCACAGAATGCCGGCCGAAATAAAGCATCATTTGCTCACCAATCGAGGGCAAAAATACTCAATATTTTACTTTTTAATGAGATTTGATAATTTTCCAAAGCGATATGATTCATCCAGTTTAATTCATCCCAGAATCCAAATTGAGCCACCATAATCATGCCTTTGGCCAAAATTTTTTCAAAAAATTACCAAAATCGCATTCAGCTCCTGAGCGTCAGAGAAAATTTTTTCTGAAAATCTTAGGAGCAGCATGAACGAGAAAAAATTCTTCTGTTAAAATTTTCCACTATTTTCAATATTTAAAAAAATCATAAAATATGACGATTCGAAAACGCATCAGTGGCCGGAAATGGGTTAATTTGCAATAAGGAGAAATTATCAAAATTTACTCTCAGCAAATCCGTTCTGAGGAACCCGAAAATAATTGAGAAATGAAACAAATTATTACGTAAGGGTTTATTAGTTTTCTGTGTAGCTAAGTGATCTCATCCGATCACAAAACGGTGCAAATTATCACACAAAGGTTCTTATTTTCATCTAGTTAAATTCAACGATTTTCAAATATTTTACCCTGTACTTCGCAACGTGTAACATACCATACGTGTGTTCTGTACAAATTTTAACAATAGAGAGTTCCTAGGAGATAGCGACCCTAAAGATACGAATTGTGGTATCTACTGTGTCTAGAGCGACCGAAGTGGAGGCTAACCAAAAATGGCGGCGATACAGACCTTAGCTTATCAAAATTCTTATCAGCTCGTTTTTCATCTGCACCTGTAAGTCACATAAACGTGATTTTAACTGTTTAGTTTACCTACTCTCGAAAAAAAGTTCATTTCCGAAAATTTTAAGAATTTGCTATTTCTGGTTTAATCTCTCTGCTGCTGTTTGGTTTACTCTCGAAAAAAAAGTGCTGATTGTGATAACTTCTCTAGAATGTCTCAAGTGGAAAATATTTTCTGACTACACTCCAGTGACCTTTTGACAACAATTTAAAAAAAAATTACCTATTTGAATAACTACCTATTTTTGAATTGCTGTATTTCCGTAATTAAACTGTAAAGCTCCAGTTGGTCTAAACCAGTAACAAATTTAACATGCTTTAAATAGATACTGGGCATAAACTATTGAAATCATCACATTTTAGATGTTACAGTTAAAAAATGGAAAAGTGCAAGGTGGATTTAGCTAGTCTGGGTCGGAAAGGTAGGTTTATCCCCCAGACCGACAATGTAGGAGAAAACTGGTGGTTAGTGAAGAACGCTGAATAAATATAAAACATCTTACTTGATATTAAATTAACACAACTAACGAGTTTACAGTGTGCATTGACTCAGAGCAAACAGAAAAAGAACTTCATCACCCTCGTTAATCCAAGTCTAAAAATGTATCAAGGATTTGCATTTACCTACAAACTTTCGTCACTGAAATAGTAATGTATACAACTTACATAAATCCAACTTAACTTTCAGTCAACTTAACTTAATTTCAGTGTGGAGAATGAATTAAACATCCAGTAGATTTTGATAAGTGCCTAGTCTCCAACTCACAAAAGAAAAATGTTTCCTCTGGTTACAATAGTGTTATAATCTTGGAAGGGTACTTCACGATACCACCAAAAGATACGATTCATCCCTATTGAGATAAGGAGTGGTATCTTTCCCACAGATAAATTTGTGGCATCTCCTGCCACCAGTGGTATCTGTTCGGAGGTATCTACTGCGCATGCGCAGGAGGCGATAAAGTGTGGTATCTCAACGTCGCTATCTCCTAGGAACTCTCTATTATAGAAGCTTTTTCAGTTGTTCCACGTTTTTAGAGGGCCAGGTGTACACTTTAGGGGAAATATTGGAACGAATCCCAACAGGAATACTACCAAAATTTGAGATAATAATCTCGTTACGTCTTTGATCGAGACTGCGTAGTTGTATTGGTGTACATTCACGTTTACTGCTTTATCTAATTACTACGTACAGCAAGTGAGAAGGTATAATAATTATACCTTGCTATTAATTATTACTTCTACTATTTAATTTTATGGATTTTTTTCTTACTGAAATATACTCTTTACCGTAAAAACCGTCAAACTTTACCCCACCAGAGGTAACTTTACCCCAAAAAGTGAGAATCTTCAATTGTGACGTAAGCGTGGTAGAACTTAGATAAAAGTTAGCTATTGTGTTTTAGTTATACTCCACATCCCAGAGAATCGATGCGGCTTGCGATGGCGTCTTCATCCATGTTATCAGCTGTTATCAGTCATAGTTTCCTGTTCAGCTGTTTTTGTCCTGTTTCTCGTGCTCCAAAATTTCTTCCATATCAGGTGCTTGGAGTGGATTTACCAGGCAAGCCCTCATCATATCACTTTCAATGTCTTATTTTGAACAAAATGCACTAATCAAATTCTCAAAAAAGAATTTTCTTAGTTATGCCTTTGTTTACAAAAAATTTAATGGTAACTTTACTCCAAAAACCGGGTATCTTTACTCCACTATGATAAAGGTAGCATCACTCATATTTTTGACCGACTTCAACGCGCCGAAGGCGCGCGAAAGAGGAGGTACTCAATTCGGGTTGTCGTGGGACGACGATTTTTTTTTTTTTTTTTTGTTTGTATGTCCGAGTCGCTTACATTTCTTTATTCTGGTACCAATCTGTCTGGTTCTTTTTGAAATTTGTTCTACAAGTATCCGTGGTGGTCCCGTTTCAAACAGATTTCATTTTGCTTTGTTAGAAGTATCGAAAATTTGTGAATGAAGTTGAAAAACGTGGGTCCCGTTTTCGGGAATATCGGTCCGCATTCACTCTCCTTGCCCTGTGACTTCCGACTGAGTCGATGGAGGACCATTTGTGTATAGTCAAATTAAAGGTCTGATTGTAAGCTTTAAAATGATATACTATATGAGGGGGGTTCCGATAACTAAAAGGTGCTGCGGTGAAGTCGCCGCCGTGCCCACCTGTAGACACAAACTAATCACCTTCCTTACTCGATGATCTGGTTAGCATTACAAGAGTAAGTACCTACCATTGAGTTACAATGTGCTCCCTGAACTATCAGGTACCTAGTACGTCTCTGCTGCCATATGAGTATGATAGTAAGTGTGAACCTCCCTAGGAATGGTTGTGACGAGTAATTTGAGACTCTATTATTACATGAGACTGTTTATTTTATTGGTGGATATATTATATTGTAGCAACATACCTTCGGAATCGTTGTTACCTAATTAACGTTCAAAACCGTCCACAATTTTAGACAAAAAGATATATACGTTCATACTCGGTGTGGAAGCATGTCTGTGGTATGCGAGGTATGTACCTATATTTCCCAAAACGAATAAAATGTTGGTAAGTAGAACATCTAGGAGACGTTTGTGTCTACAGGTGGGCACGGCGGCGACTTCAATGCGTACCTACCTACCTATCTGGATACACTGTGGTTATTAAGTAATACTCACATGATCTGGTGAGTATTACAAAACATGAATACGAGTAGAGATAAGTGTTCCAAAACTATTGGGTAGTACGTCACTGCTATCGTATGATGGAGGATATGAGTGTGACAATGAGTGTGAATCACATTACAAATAATATTTGGTATTCCAACATACCATCTGTTGACAAGATATTTATATCCAACAACCTAATACATCAGTGTGTTTTCGCTAAGTTTATTATTTTTTCCTTTTTGGTGTTCACGGACATCATTTTTGAGGTCGGTCCATTTTTTTGTTAAAAAGGTTTTTATTTTATTATTTTTCTTATTTAATCTCGAAAAATATTTGAGTTTTATAATTTCCCAAGTGTTGAATGTAAGGTTTCTAGTGTATCTCATGTTGCAGAAGTAAGAGATGGGGAGAAGAAATGAGAAAAAGCTTGGTACGCGCCCCCTACCGAAACTTTACAACAATGATATGAACATAAACGTGCTTTGGTCTCATAAGTTGTGATTTATAATATTATTCACTCATGGGTTAACTTTGAAATTTACCATTGCAATTCATTTGAAAGTTATCGAATGTGAAACAGACTTTTCCTGTGATTTTAATAAGTCATTCGTTTATCGTTTATTGTCCTTTAATATTTCTTTACTTGTAGACAGTTTTGCTCGATTACCTACATAAGCCTGTCTATACTGGAAGACTGAAATTGTGATCTCTTAAGGGGAGTCAGCCCGAAAAACAGCGTTTTTTGCAAACGCCTCTGTGTTGCTTAAATCTTAGTAGAAAAATGAAAATGGTCAATAATTCGACAGTTTAGATCTTGATGAACAAAATTATGTAAAAAAAATCATAATTGATCATTTAGGTACTTCGCTATAAGTACCTAAAGTTGGGCCCTTACACCTGTTTTCGTGCACTTTTCTCGGTAAGTACTCGTCCGAATTCAATTTTTTTTTTTAAATTTGTTCATCTTACTAAGCTCTATCAACAGACGAGGGCTTTTTCATTTTCAATAGTTTTATCATTTTTTTTCTTAAAAAAATAAAAAAACCGGGTTTTTGGTAGGTAACATTTTTTTAACCACAAACTCTCCAAAACAAAATTATCCAAAACCCCCTCGTCTATCGACGTATTAGCAACGTACGAACAACACTAAAAAAACAGAATCAAAATCGGTTGAATGGGTACCGCAGAAAGTGCACGTAAGCATCAGAAAATGTTGTTGCGAGAAAAACGCGTTTTTCTGAAAAGAACAATTTTCGAGCTTCGCGGTTTACTACCGCCCGCGTTCTAACTTGGCCGTATAAGAACAATGAGAAGAGGAATAAGGTAAGGGTTATTCAGTGTTACAGTTTGTTTATTGCCGGTTTTTTTGACAGTTTCCGAGTTTCTAAAGTTGTTTCTGACCAGTAGTGAAGAAGCAGGGACGGGAGAGTGGTACACCAACCAAGCAGGCGGAAGCAAGGCGGTCTCTCTTGTGTAGAGTGGGAGCGCAGCCATGAGATGGCCAACTTTGACCTCAATTATCTTAGGGTTCCGTATTCGGAACAATCAATTATTACATATCAAATTGTTCGAAATTGAATGGAGAATAATATAAAATTATTTTAAAAAAATTGAAAAAATTTTTTTTTTTCGGGCTGACTCCCCTTAACCAGAAATATTGCATTTCAAGCAAATTCGTTGAAATAAATGATCATTGGAATTTATATTTTTCATAGGTATGACTTCTATTTTTCAAGCTAAAAAGATCAATTTTTCAGAATATATTTTATAATAATATTATAAATACTTGATATTATCAAGTATTTCTGGGGTAATGAATTCAATCCCGACTAGTATCATTGCACCACTGCCCGTTTCTGTAGCGATAACCGTGAGTTTTCAGAGTGGAGTAAAGATAGACGCACTCGTAGGTAACTTCACTCCAACATTTAAACAATTAAATAGGGGGGTTACAATCACCTGATCAATGAGCTCGACCACTCAAAATGTTCAGGAAGCCCTGAAGATCAATTCACTTATTAAAAAAAATCAATTTAACCCATTTCGAGTGGGAGGAATTGTATTTGGAAATGTTTTGGAGTAAATCTAGGGGTAAAGTTTGACGGTTTTACGGTACTTTGTTACTTATTACTTACTGAAATAAGAACTCTCTTTTACATTTAGTGACTTGGAAGTATACGATAATATAGGTATCTACTATACCACACGCGTTGAAAATCTGTTTGAATTTCAACATTTTAGAAGCTTTTTCAATTTAACGTGTTTTTGGAGAGCCTAAAGTACACTGTAGGGGGAAAATTCGAAAGAAACGCCATGGGGATACTTTTGCAGAATACAGGGTTAATTAAATTTAACGTTTTTCAATAATTTAATTAAATTTAACGTTTTTCAATAATTAAACGTTTCACGCCCAATCCGGGAGAAAAAAATTGGGTGCCTTCAACAGGAAATTTGATTACCAACTGGTTGCTAAGGAGGCAAAACTGAGTACAACTCGAAGAAACGAACGATCGCATTTTGGTCAGCTAAATAAAACCTCTTTTGCGATTCACATTATGATTTATCGCATCAAGTTCTAATAGGGAGCGACCGCGTAGTCCAAAGGAGCTCTGGGTGGTCTCGTTCGATTTAAAAATTCAATATTATCTTAAATTGATGAAATAACGATACCTTTATATCGAAAGTTTCTGAGCGTTTTGAAAATTTCACCCCTTATTTTTCAACCCTTAGAAGTAATTGACGTCAACCAAAAGTTTTGGAGCATAAATAGAGCCCACATACCAAATTTCATCAAAATCGGTCTATGGTAACTAAGTTTTTTCGCGATTTTCGGATTCCACATACCTTAAAACGTAAACCGACAAATTTTGAGGGGGGGGGGGTCAGTTTTTGGTTTATTATTTTCAATAATGAACCTTTGGAATTGACCAAGAAAAAAAAAATTTTAACACCCCCTCAAAATTTGATGGTTTACGTTTCAAGGAACGTAGAATCCAAAAATCGAATAAAAATTTGGCCGTCCGTCCGCGGCACTTTTGCCACTTAGCATTGACCGATTTTGATGAAATTGGTTATGTAGGCTCCATTTGGGGTCTAGTTGTGCCCCGAAGCTTTTGGTTGATTAAGTCACTTCTAAGGGTTCCAAAATCAATTTTGAAATTTTGAAAACGCCTTAACTCAAAAAATTTCGATATAAAGGTATTGTTTTTCCTTCAATTTGAGATTCTATAGAATTTTTTGAGACCACGCGGAGCTCTGTAGGACAAACCGTTCGCTACCTACGAAAATTTAAGGGTTTATATTGAAATATATATATATATAAATCAAAACACGAGTGTGAATCGCAAAAGAGGCCTAATCTCCGTTCAAATTAGAGCTGACCGAAATGCGATCGATAATTGGTGATTTTGATTTTTTTTGATTTTTTTTTTTTCTTGATATTGGATGGTTGGTGATTTTGTAGACGAGTGATCTATATAGAAAAATAATAAACCATTGTGTAATAATTTGCAGCGGTTTTTTACTTGGTCGATTCTAAAGGTTTTGAAAATATAAACCAAAGTCGCTATCGAAGAGTTGTGGGTGTCTTCATAACGTCATTATTGCAGTTAGTCGTTTTAACGATACAAGAACGAAATCAGGGAAAAACTTTCAAATGTAAAGGGAAAAATAAATATAATTATCTTATTAGACATCTGACACACCTTGTCTACGAATATCCCACTCTAATGATAGACAAAATGTAGAGTCATTGTGGTAAATACCGGATTACTGTTGAAGAACTGCCTAAAATTGGGCGGGAGTTGATACATTTCAGCGTTTCCTTCGATCGCCGGTGCCAAGCACTGGGACAGCCCGGCGACGGCTCGTTTATGGTGTCAACTATCGGGGGAGATAGCGAGATAACGAGGTCATTGAACTGGGAGACCTCTCGGCCTTCCAATACCTTCAACACTCGTCGGTTTTGGAACGCTTTCACTTGGCTCCCTCACTACCGATGGTAGGGAGCCCCTAGTACAGACGTGAAGGGGTCCTCCAAAATGAGAAAATACTTAAGGTAATGGTCCAATTTGAAAAACAGGGCATTAAATCTTCCTTTTTTTGAACATGATTTTTGAAGAAAAAAAAAACTAGGTACCTACCTACCTATTGGAGTACTATAAAAGTTTTACAAGACTCTGAAACGGTCCTAGAAGTTACAGAGGAGAATAATATTTCAAAAAATTGGGTCAACCAAACTTTTCAAGGCTCCTATTTCAAGGAATTTTTAACGAAAAATTATTTTGAAAAATTGTCTACGATATAAATTAATATGGAAGCGGTAGGTAGTCTCGATTTATTTGAAAATTCACAACTCGAAAAAAGAAGGGTATTTCAAATAAGAAATAATTGTCATCGAATTTTCAAATAAATCGAGTCTACCTACTGCTTCCATATTATTAATATCGTAGACAATTTTTCAAAATAATTTTTCGTTAAAAATTCCTTGAAATAGGAGCCAAAGTTTGGTTGACCCAATTTTTTGAAATATTATTCTCCTCTGTAACTTCTAGGACCGTTTCAGAGTAACTTCTAGTACAGTTTATCTATATATTATATAGATAATCAAAGACTGTATGATTGGAACGAATAGATTTATCCGACAAAAACCTTTCAGTTCGTGTAAAATCGATACTACGTGACGTAGGTAGGTATAGTGTTATTTCGTAACAGGAATAACCGACGTGTCCGGATATAACGAGCGTCGTTCTACCAACTGATCTACCAACCAAGGAAATCAATATCCTGCCAGATATGAGAAAATGAACAGCTTTCATCAATAATTACGTCAAGTTTCCTTATACTGGTGACAATCCGTTTATAGCGAATCATAACCCGGTTTTCAACACATCTACGCTATAACCGATGTAAGTCGATAAAGCGAACAATGTCAAATTCCCTACTGAACATGTAGATTGAATGAATTAGACATACTTGTAAAAGGTTCTAACAACAGTACTCGAAAAATAACTCGAAATGCGATATTTCTCTATATTTGGGCGTGGCTGTGATGATCGAATCTTCCCGCGACTTCGGCGAATTTAGACGAAAATTTGAAATTCATGGACTGGTGATGACGAAATATGAAATTTCGATCGTTCCTATCACGAACAAACGTAAAATTTTGTCGAAAATGTCGTAAATTCAACGAAATTGGTGAAATTTGTCGTTTTCAAATAAAACGGCGTCGTTGGAAATTCGACCGTTTGTAAATCAAAATTTCAAGTAATGAGGCTCTCGATTACCTCCGAGAGATGTAGGAATTCGACTTGAAAACGAAACACGAGTGATTTTAACGTAGGAGCGATTTAGAAAAATGGTAGCATCATGAAAACATCGTTGAATAACCGAGAAATTTGGCTTCGAACCGACAATTTAAGCAAATTTTCCCAACATAAATGCGTTTCCGAAACTTAAACGAGTTAGTGAATAGCAAATTTGATTGAATTTGCGACGAATATTGAATAAAATGCGAAGGAAGGCGTCTACAGAGTGGGTATAGTGGAAAAAATTGAGGTTAAGATGTGATGGGGTATCGCGTCACGCGGTCCCCGGCTATTTTGCCTCGACTTTCGAGGTAAAAACGGGAGACTTGGAGGTTCTAGATGGTGAGAAATTTTCGACTAAACGTCTACAAATATTAAAAAGATTGAAATGTGTACCTTAACGGCAGGGTTTGGTAGAATTTTCCGTCGATATTCGAGTCGTTGCTGAGAAATTTCCGGCGGACGATGCTTATTTTTTGTCACTGGTCGACAGAGAAGGAGGGGAAGAGAGGTAGAAGAGAAGACACAACACCGAAAATGACGCCGAAAACGGGACGAGGAGTAACTTTTTTCAAGATGGCCGGACTCGGAAGAGGCGTTTGGTATCGTCAGTGTTGCCAAATGTCGAACAGCAGTGCCAACCGAAAACGTCGAAATGTGACCAACTGAAATTTTCTTCAAGATAAATTCAAACTTATTCAAATACTTAATTTTGTTTACAAATTCAAGTTCAAAATTTTCCTAGGTATACAATCAAAAATGGGAAGCAGAAACTAGAATCGTTGAAGAAAGCACAACATGGAAGTTAAATAAATTAAATTAAGTTAAATTTTGAGTAATATTGTTGAATTAAATATTTTATATAAATGTTATAAAAATATTTAATTTATTTTGAAAAAATTAAATTTATTATGAGCGGTAAAGTAGTAATATCGCCTTTTTTGTCATTTAGGCAATTCTACTTCCATGACTATGGACAAACAGTGACGTCTGGACAAAATGCACTGTAGCACATTGTCCAATATAAATTATGCTACGAGTTTCATGAAACAACCATGGTGCTTCTTCTTCATTCAAGGTTCTCAACTCTTCTAAATTTTTCGATTTCTACTGATTTTTTTTTTATGTACCTGCAGATTTAGGTAAAATATTTAATATCTAAGTACAGAAATTTTGAAGTTTTAGGTCGATCTTTAAAAAAATTGTCGAAAAACTTTTATATTTTTTTGAAGGTAGGATTTGAGTGGGATGAGTTGGATTGCCAGTAACCGTTTGAAACCAATCATGAAAAGGTTTTTCGTCAGTGGTATCATAGCTTTAGCCAAAGAGAACTTACCCTATGGGCTGAGCGCATGGGTCGGAAAACCTGTTTATTGTTATTTTTAATCTAAACTAGACCTCATTCAGAGAATTTTGACACCAACCGCGACCTTCTAGCGTGAGAAGACCTTTTTCTATGATTTTTCAAAGTTTCGAATGTTTATGATGTAAGCTCCAGGTCTAGTTTAATGAATTCATTAGCTGAGGGCTCTGATTGATGATCTGAAATTTAAAACTAAAGTTCTGTTGGAAACCAACCCAAAAATAGATTGAGAGGCTATTCTGACATAAGTAAGGTAATGTTCTAATGAAAATGAAATGAAGTTAAATTTAGATAATTACCTGGTAGGTGGTTGTAGCGGCCCGAAGGTACGTAATATTTTCTAAGATCAAAATAAAACCTGAAGGGCCTAACTACTGTGAGATCACTGAGTGTCTCGGTCTGAAGGACTTATGATGTTTTTCCTGAAGGGAATGTTAAGTGCACGAAAATAATCAATGCACGAAATATGTAACAGTGCACGAGGTGAAGCCAAGTGCACGAAATTTGTAGCTGTGCACGAAAGCAAAACAGTGAACGTTCAACCTGTCTGTTACGGAAATTTAGGTAGTTTAAAAGAGAAATGCAATTTTACAACTAATAGGAACTTTTAATGATATCAAATGTTGCAAGGTTGACTCGATTCAAAACATGTACATGTGAAAAATACAAATGAAATAAAATGTTGTAACAAACAGGGCGTTATCTTTCTCCTCCTTTCCTGCTTTGAATTTAGACAATTTAGTTGACGTATTTACAATACAAAATAGTTTTACTTTACTTTTACTGACTCGACTCGAAATGTTCATGTTCTCAAACTGACTGTTAATACTACACAATTTGAACACCTAACAAATTGGCCAATTGAATTAGGTTTAGTTTGCAACACTCACATCGTCGGGCCCGAAGGAAATCCTGGATGGTGTTTGTAGAGAGCTTCAGGGAGATCGTTCAACTGGATGCCGAGGTCTTTCCAGCTGAGGACGATGAGGGGAATGGACTCAAACAAGACTCGTGGGTATCTGACTCGCTGCGGACTTGAATTGAGGGGAAATCCACGATTGATAGCTTCAAGGGGAAACGATAAACGTTCAACTGAGAGTAAGGGGAGCGTGGTGATATCGTCAAAGACAGACAGGGTAATGGCCGCCCCACGCCACTACATTAGGATTTCATGAGAGGTGCCCCCACCCTCAGGCTCAAGGCGTCCAGCAGGGTGAGCATGGCCGGTCGTCATTGGTGGAAGGTGACGTCTGTGCGCCCTGAGCGCTTCTGGTGGTGGACGCCGTAGTTGGTGTTTGGCGTCCGGGAGCGGGGATGGTTCTAGCCCGCCCCCTCTGGTCCCACTGCAGGAAGGGAGGGTGATGGAGTTCCCTCAGCCCCATCACTCTTGAATGGCTTCAGTGAGCTGGGGCTCACAATGACGTCACAGTTACCTGGGGGGTCCCGCCCAGGCAGGAAGGAGGGGTGACGTCATCAACATTCAAAACTTTGAAAAATCATAGAAAAAGATCTACTCATCCAAAAAGAGAACGGCTGGTGTCAAAATTCTCAGGATGAGATCTACTTTCGATTAAATTTTTTTTTTTTAAATGAGGCGCACACCCCCATTCAAGTTAGGCTTTAGCCAAGGCACTGAGTTTACCTCATCCTACAAGGCTTGTCGTTTCTTGCTGGTTCACACTTTACTTAATAGGTAAAGTCTGTTAGTTAGTTTGATAGGAAGTACTGGCTGTTGCTGGTAAATAATAAAAATGTGACTTCTCGAACTTGTCTTTCACTCATGCATAGGAAAAGGTGGCTAAAGGTGCTCGCACACTAGGCAGGAACAGGACGGGATGCCGGGATGCCAGGACGTAGGATGCCGGGACACGGACGCTGTCCCGTCCTGTCCCTATGCGCAGACTAGACGGGACATTTTTTTCCCCTCATCAGTCTCCGTACCCCCTCCCCACGCCCGATTCCCCTTGAATAATGCGGGAAGTCGCAGTCAAAAACATATGGGAACCCTATACTTTATTTTAAATTTGGATTCTACGCAAAATTTCATGAAAATTTGACCCCTCAAACTATTTTTATGCCCGCACGCTACCCGCCACCAATTTGGGCCAGTTGAAAAGAATTGAAATCGTGTAGTTGAATGCAGGATAACAAAATTTGGAAAAAGGTGTTTTTTCAATATCTTTTACACTAAGGAAATTAAAATTCATAATAATTATTTAGGGACCACCCTGTATAACAATATTTAATTTATTTTATTTGTGGAATAAACCAACTTCTGCAAGAAAATACGCAGTATTCAAAATGAAAACCCTTGAAAGTACCTACGGTTTGGAGGTATGTAGGTACGAACGTAATAATAATTAGTACAAACCTTCTGTTTGCAGGCGGTCTCCAATCTCCTGCCAGGCATTCTCTTTCATGCTGGTATCATAGTACGATTTGTCAGAGAGGTCGTATAGTACCCTATACTTTTCTACCTCTATTATCAGTTTTTCCTCAAAACTTGCCATTGATCAAACTTTTTTTGACTCAAAACTAAAGACCCTAGAAGACCCCCTTTATCAAAACAAAACAATGACTCAAAACAACAATCACAACAGGAATGATAAACAAGTAAAATGTGAATCACAAATTCTTTCAAAGGGGTGAGAGGCGTTGGTGGAAGGAAAATGTGAAGTACACAGATACCTCCTAAGGGGCAAGAGGCGTGAGTGGAGGGGAAACATCCCGCGGGACAAAACGACGCGATTGCCCTCGTTCGGAAAACGGCGTTTCCCGTCCTGTTCCTGGCACAGGACGTTTTGGCCGCGTCCCGCCTATAATAGTGTGCGCTTCCCCACCTAAACACACAGAAGCAATCAATTATGTCCCGGCATCCCGCGTCCTGGCATCCCGTCCTGTTCCTGCCTAGTGTGCGAGCACCTTAACATTCGAAAGAATGTGAATTGATGTGAAAAGCTGTTGATGTAAAAAAAGTAGATCTGAAATTGATGTGATCATCAAGGAAATCATTATGAATCTCAAGTGTTGTGAAAAACTAGTGTGAGAATATTTCTAACAAATTGGAAAAATGAACTATGATCTCATTGTAAGCCCGTGCCTTTACCTGGCTTGACAAACAGGATACCAGTGCTGAGGACAATTTTCAACACTGCCACCAATTTGTAAGCCTACTTGTCTAGGTAAAGTTGACAAAAGAATTTAGTTACCTAGTCCAAGTAGCAACTGAGTAGGTTCCTGAAGGGAAACTACTTTGTGTTTGACTGTGAAATGGGGGAGTCACAAGAAAAATCGAACAACTTAAAATTACGTTAAATTTAGGGTAATAAATTGTATTTACCTTTTGAAGTTATGGTAGCTCTTCGAAGGTGTTGACTCCGTTGAATTAAAATAATAAAATGCTGTTAAACCTGAAGGGTTGTTCTTTATTTACCTCGGATCACCTAGTGTGTCCTTTGCCGGAAGGGCGTGTTCTCTGTGTCCTTCGTGTTCTGAAACACGAATCTAACCTGATCGTCCTCGTGGACGTGTTCTCGACAAAATGTGTCCTAAGGACACGACCTGATGGGTCTGACTTCAAAGACAGAATAAAGTGAATTTAAATGGTTTTAATTCTACCCCTAGTGAGTTTTAGCTGAGATATTACAGGATGAACTAAGAAACAATACAAATATGGAGTAGAGTACCAGGAACAAGTGTTTATTACATAAACAGATAGTTGAAAGGAAATATTACAAGCCTGAAGGGCGTATGTTCTTTTTACACAATTTGAATTTAAGGAGATCAATGGAAATGACAAGAATATTCTCCGCAAAAGTTCCGTAGCAAACAATACATTCAATTTTATCCTTCTTAATCAATTTTACAATCCGTGTTCTCACCGTGTCTCGTGTCTTTTCAATAACAATTTTACCAGTTAAAATTTTACCAAATTTTACTATCAAACATAACTTTCTAATCACTGTTTTATTTCACCTGCCTAACCATTTTTGGCCAAAAAGTAGTTAGAATTAGTTTGTGCACTCACGTGTTGGGCCCTAAGGTATCCTCGACGATGGAGTGTTGGTTTTGAAGAGGGTTCTCCAGACAGTCGTCTTCTTGATCTGTACAGAGATTTTGGGGGGATACGACTCTACAGTTCAGGGGTTTTACTCGCGCTGACTTTCAAGAAGGGGGACGACTTTCAGCCTGGACTTACTCGACTAGCATTCAGGAAACGTTCGGCCAGGACCTACTAGTTGCGCAGTTGGGGACAGTGTGATGGCCGCTTCAGACGGCAGAATCCAGGTGCTTCCCCCTCCAGTCGGTGACGTCAGCCACTGCCTTCTCGACCACCCAGGTTGCCATTCGGCTTAGCTGATGGTTTGCTGCTGAGGTCGTCACTGGTGGTATGTTCCACCCCCGGAGTCATGGTGGAAATCGACTCGGACGCCATTGGTGGTGTTCGGCGTCCTTCTAGTAGGGGGGGCGGACCACGCCTCTCGGAACTGGCCCAGATTACCCCCCACAGTCCTTCGCCGCAGGTGGCTCTGTGGAGGTGGCATCTTGGGGTCCAGGAAGGGAGGTACTGGCTTACCTCAGCCCCGTCACTTAAGGCCCATTTACACCAAACGAGCACTGTTTGCGAACGTTCGCAAACACGCAAACGAGCTCTCGTTCACACTGCCTGAGCACGCCCGCACGAGCAGTTGTTCTCGAGCATTCGAGAAAGTTCCCGATAATATCTTTTGAATATGGCACCCGCCATATACAATAGATTGATTTTATCAAGTCATACTGATTTTTTTAAAAGTTAAATTTGTTGTACACTTGAATCGTAGCCGTTGTTCTGACGCCTTTCAATTCGGTTGGAAAGTTTCCTTTGACTCAGTGAAAATTGGAAAAATGAATGTTTGGTCAAATTTGTAGGGGGATTTTTTTAAAAAGGATGAGAGATTAATAGGTACAACAATAATTTTGAATCATTCAATTTTAAACTTTAAAAATCCCGTTAAATGTAAATGGAGGCTTCAAGAACTTCAAAAAATACAACATACTTACTTTAAACTTTACTAAACATACCTACCTACTTACAAAACTGAAAATCAAAATTAGTTCTTTATAAACATTTTCGACAGCTAATGGAGTCGTTGTCCAACTTTTATACTCCTAAAATGTTCAATAAATTAATGATTTTCTCTCTTGACAAAGTTTTTTAAAAACATTGACTTCCCTAATACAACTAGAGTTTGTTGAACAAGAGTTGAAAATGCAGAATAGAGAATACAATATTTATTAAATTTACTAAACGAGAGAATGCTGAACTGCGAATACGGATTATTAATAAAATTTATTAAGTTTTAAAAAATGCAGTCCTACCACCGGCCGCTCGTTCTCTCGCCGATATGCCGTTTACACCGGACGCACACTGAACACGAATCCCTTTGATGATTCGTCGGTTTACCGACAAGAGGCGGAACGCGCTCGAACGTTCGCGAACAGGGTTTGCGAACTCTGTTCGGCGAGGGTGAGTGTTCACACCGCCCGTGCATCTTGCTCGCGATTGTTTGCGAACAGTGTTCGCCAATAATGCTCGTTTGGTGTAAACGGGCCTTTAGGTGTTATCAGTGAGCAGGGGCTCACACTTTGAAGGAAAATTCAGCTGTTGATAGACGTAGGTACAACTACAGGTCCAAAACCGGTTTGGTAAACTGGCAGATTGGCAGACTAATTTGATGGACATACCTCAATATACATTTTGAACTGACATTCCGACGCAATAACTGGACATTGTGATTTTCCAAGTAGAAGTATGGAGTTATTTATACTAGAATCCAGTTAAAACAAATTTTTTGGTCAACCATCAACAGATCTGCAACAGTTGGGACACAGAGTACTGGAGACTGGGTTGGGACCCAAGAATATGGTCAGATCTACGAGGATGTGGAAACTCATAACGATGTTGGGATCTATAAGGACAATTTAAATCAGAAGTTTGCCTGTTCAAATCACGTTTTTCCTCCAGTTATGAAGGGGTATTTTGTACATAAGCCCACGAATAGTATCAGTTTATTTTGTAAATCATAGGCAGAAAATGTCGGAAAAGTGCAAGACGGTAAGTGCAAGATGTCGGTAATGCAAGACAAAATTACTTCTCGTTCAAAAATCTCACAAATATCCGTGAAATACCTGAAAAAGTTTGGTAACACAATCGCTCGACCTTCGACTGTCGTTCGCAGGCAGAGATATTCATAAATATTGCATGGTTAAAGTTATTCTGGGATGACAATCGTGGATCGCTTCAATACAACAAATTGGACATTTCGATACAATAATTGGACATTATGATACCGGACAGTTTGCCACATTGGACAATTAGATTATAAACCACATGTTTTTTCTGTTTTGTTGGCACCCCTGAGCTCTCATAGTCTTACTTTTCCTTCAAAACGACGCCATTTTATTTATACCGTTGAAAAAGTTCCTGTGTGGCAATTCAATTCTTTTCCTCATCGCCTACACCCCATTAATTATTATTTAACCCTTCCGAACTCCATAAAACAGCACAATTTTTTTCGGTTTTGAAGGCTGCAAGTACAATTTGTGCGGATCGCACGTCCAAGTGTCGCATTCGATCGTTTCAAATCGTCGGTTTTTCCATCTGAAACAGTTTTTTTTTCGTCGGAGTTGAAATCGCGCCTTGTCCGTTTGGAGGGAACTCTTTCTTTCCCGTTTTTGTTTAGTGTTTTCGAGTCGCCTATATTCGGCCAATACGGCGCAAAAGTAAGCGCAAAGTGGATATTTGAAAGGTGAGTCGTGAATTTGTGTAATTTATGTTTTCGTGGGATGATTGTATTTATCCTACTTGAGTGCTAGAATGATAGAAAACTTCTACATGAGTTGAGGAAACACGTCACAGTCAAGTGTTGGATTGAATGAATGTTTGAATGTGTGATGTCTTGAATTCAGCTCTGCAGCGTGAAGTATTGAGATTAAACGACCTTATAACGTCGCTGGTCCCCTTACAAGACGATTTTCAGACAATTCTGGACCTCTAGGCAGTTCTGTTGTGCCGTATAATAATAAAAGAATTTTTGACTTCAGACCAGTCCAATCTTTTTTGACTTCGAAATGTGAGTTTTGATCGACCCTATGACGTCACTGGCCCTGTACTAGATGGTTTTCAGTCAATAGGTAATAAGAGATTTGATATTACCAACCTTTATTCACGTCCCGACCTTCAATGTTATACTAAATTAGTAACGTGCAACAGTGAACAGTGAACTTGCAAAACCATGTAAGTCCGATTTTTTTCAAAAATAATGTTATTAGCTATTTGGATAGAATGAGACCCCCTTGATCCATCAAACGGAGCCAAACTGGCAAAAACTCGACTATCTACTATGCGACTACTCTATGCGTCAAAAGCAACAAATATGAACCAACGTGTTAAGTCCACTTTGAAGCAAGTTTTTCTCGTTTCCTGTAAAATTTCTGGAAAACGACTTCAGCTATTTGGATAGAATGAGACCCCCTTGATCCATCAAACGGTGCCAAACTGGCAAAAACTCGACTATCTCTTCTCTATGCGTCAAAAGCAACAAATATGAACCAACGTGTTAAGTCCACTTTGAAGCAACTTCTTCTCGTTTCCTGTAAAATTTCTGGAAAACGACTTCAGCTATTTGGATAGAATGAGACCCCCTTGATCCATCAAACGGAGCCAAACTGGCAAAAACTCGACTATCTCTTCTCTATGCGTCAAAAGCAACAAATATGAACCAACGTGTTAAGTCCACTTTGAAGCAACTTCTTCTCGTTTCCTGTAAAATTTCTGGAAAACGACTTCAGCTATTTGGATAGAATGAGACCCCCTTGATCCATCAAACGGAGCCAAACTGGCAAAAACTCGACTATCTCTTCTCTATGCGTCAAAAGCAACAAATATGAACCAACGTGTTAAGTCCACTTTGAAGCAAGTTTTTCTCGTTTCCTGTAAAATTTCTGGAAAACGACGTCAGCTATTTGGATAGAATGAGACCCCCTTGATCCATCAAACGGAGCCAAACTGGCAAAAACTCGACTATCTCTTCTCTATGCGTCAAAAGCAACAAATATGAACCAACGTGTTAAGTCCACTTTGAAGCAAGTTTTTCTCGTTTCCTGTAAAATTTCTGGAAAACGACTTTAGCTATTTGGATAGAATGAGACCCCCTTGATCCATCAAACGGAGCCAAACTGGCAAAAACTCGACTATCTCTTCTCTATGCGTCAAAAAAAGGCAAAAATTCAAAAGTCCCATGAGCTGTCTTCTCCTTTGAGAATTTTCGCGATTTGAACCACTGAAGACCACCCTGGATTTTTCGATTGGACCCCCTCCAGTTTATCCTTGACGGCTTTTCCAATGGGGTAGTTGCATGATATTTTTTTGTATTTTTTCTGTGTAGAGAATCTCTATTGAAGTACGTATCTGCAAATAAAACTCCCGGAAACGCTTCCTAAAAATTTAGAGATTTTTTCGAAAAACGGGATTTTGGATTCAGGCGGGAAAACTAACACACGGCTTGGACACTGCGGGGTGGGGGCCACGTCACGGGTGTGAAGGGGGCCAAGAGACCCCTACACCACTGTTACCCTGACGCAAGGTTACTGTGCCGGAGGGATCCTTTGCCCGGGGGGGTCCTTTGATAGCAACCCTCTGTTGGGTTTGTTTACGTTCGTTTGTGGCAATAAAATTGGAGAATCACTCACACTTCGTGGTGCTTTCATACTGAATTTTGCTAGCTGTGCAATCGAAACATGTTGCATCAAAGATTTTGTTTCCTACTGGCATTCCCTCCACTGTAACTGAAACCTCATATGGTTGTGAAGAAATGCGGTGTTCTGGTGTTACTCGAGCCACAACCTCGCAAATTTGCTAGATTCTTCTAAGTTGGACATAACCAACATCGTTTTATTTAACAATTTACCAACACTCATTGGTACTACGTTGTACAGGATAATGACACTACAATGAAACTTCCAATAAATGAGCTACCATTTGGATGAAGAAGTACTACACACATGAAATCACAATTACAACTGACCTTTTACTATAAAAGTGTCAACTTACCTCACATTATTGGCTCCTTTTATTTCGGCGCTGAAGAACTTGTTGTTATTGACGTAAAAATCGTACAACATGCCAATATTTATGTACGGAATATTTTCCAGGGAAGCTACCTCGAAACTCTAGTCGATGGCTCTCCTTTTTGGCATATTGACATTTTATGTCAATACTTTGGCACATAAACGAAAAGAAAGTTACAGTTGTTTTTCTGATGATTTATACTTACAGCCAAGTTGTTCCTATCGAACTTTATCTTCGTCATTCGCGTTCGTAGAAAAATCGTTCACCATTCGTTGGAAAGCCCTACATTTACGCATAAATGATATACTGCCAAAACCGTTGTACTTACGGAAGAAACTGAGATAATATACTCCTGAGTTAAAAGTACTGTCAACAACATTCGAAAGCAGATTGGGTAGGTAGCGGGAAAAAGTGTTGCAGACAGCGTTTATTAAAAGCTTCTTGAAACTTTACAGTGAACATTATCTTTTCCAAACCAATCAACTAATAAATTATGGTAAATACTGGTGTAAACTATAACAACTAACAACTGTAACAACTCGGACCGCACTACGAGAAAGGGCCACCCGAAAAACTGATAACGTGATAACTATGACGGGGTTGCTATCGAAGTACCCCGCGCCGATGGGCATCGGCAAAACAGCCAAAATTATGCTTCAAAATTTTCAATTTAAACGATTAATTCAAACATAAAAAACCTGAAAAATATATTTCAAAGTTTTTTTAATCATCACCATCATTTTGCAAGTATATTTCAATGTTTCTGACTCGAATTGTCCTCGATTGCAGTGATCTCAACGCACTCTATCGTGAGATTCTCGTTTAGGGATGACGTAAGAGGAGTGGCCCGCCAACACTAAAAAGTCCATTCATGCAGCATGAATTAATGAGCGAATTTTCAAAGAAATCATTCAGTTTAAGGTGTGGTTAAGAAAAGGACCAATGGTGTTGCAATTTGTTGTAGAAAGTTTTTTTTTCGATTCTTGGTTTATATATATGTATATATGTTTTTTTTTACATACTTTTACACCAATAATCGACGTCCTGGAAGTCGTGAAATCACTGGGCTGAAAGCTGAATCTGGGAGCCCGAGAAGCGTTCTGATTGTGGAAGCTCCAGGACGTAGTTAAAGATGAGTGCGACAGATCGCGTTCATGCTCGTATGTTCCCAACCTCATAACAACAAGCCACCTTTTGTTTATCACACATTTTTCTCCTTCATGCGTTACCGCATCTAAGTAATTAATTTGATAACATTAAGTTATATTCGCGATATGTACGAAAAAATCGTGCAATTTTCAATAATACACTGGGTTTTAAACGTTTCTATCGGTGGCAGTTGTCGATAAAATATTTGAACGAGGACTATTTTTTTTTTTTTTCGACATGATTTTCGCATGAAAATTCGCTAATAATACGCTGCAAAATATTGCTGGGTATGCTTTGAAGACGTTAGGAGTCCATATTCATGTTCTACTCGTCTCTACGAACTCATAGAGTACCCACACGGCTACTCCATTTCTGGGTACAACAAATATACGCGCGTATTCATTATATATATATATAGCTACAAACTTTTCTTAATTTTGGACAATTTTCATTTTTGAAAAATGCATTCATATCAGAAATTTTGTGCTGAATCCGAATATACCATATATTACCATGATTTTCAATGTAAAAACCACAAAAAACTGGAAAAAACCCATTTTTTTGGAGTTTTTTTGAATTTTGGACCACTTTGGATTGTCCAAAATTGCTGGTTAACGAACTTGACCTATGGTTTGTTGTTACAAACATTTTGGCAAAAACTAAAAAAAAATTTTTAAACAATTACTCAAGTTATCGTCCGGAATGACACATATATATATACATATGATTTTTGGAAAAACTTCAGGGATTGTTTCAGAATGTTCCAAAACGGATTTCAGTGTGAAAATTTTTCGAAAAAGTCGATTCTAAAAATTTTGAGGCCATTGCAATAGCTACATTTTCTTTGAAAATTCGCTAAAAGGATGGTACTTCTTTATTGAAATACGGCTAAACTAAATGGAATTTCGAACTGAAAACTGGTCCATTATCGTTTTTAAGTGCGCTAAATTCGAATCTGAAGTCAAAAACACGATATTCCGACCCATGCAACTACCCCATTGTTCCACGCCAGTGGGAGCTTTTTTCGAGCAGGTCGGAAACAGCACCTACAGCAGAGCAGAGATCCATCCCCCTGGTCTCCAGGTGGTTTATCAAATGGGGTATGGTCTTCCAGCACTGACTTAAAAAAAAAAAATCCAGAATACGTAAAAACTGGTAAAATATGCAAAAATATCCAAAATGACCAAAAAATGCAAAAATCCCCAAAATGACCGAAATATGCAAAAATATGCAATTTCAAATTCAATTTAAACCACCGCATACCCTTCAGAAACCTTCAAAACGTTCAAATACAAAGATATACCGCATAATAAAAGACATGCAAAATATGCAAATTCCGAGCTCTATAGATTACCTTTGAATGCGTCCACAGTTTGGCTATGAAACGTCTCAAAAGACTCTAAAATGACAAGGATCTCGTTTATGATCGTTCATCAGGCATTGCTAAACCTCCAAGCGGGTACCTGATTGTAATAATGTCTCATTTGTACTTCAAATCGATATCGAGCTGTCCGAAATGCGTCCAGCTTCTCATCCTTTGCGTTTAAATGTGCAATTTCTTCGTTTATGTCACAAAAAACACCCATATTCTCTCAATGTTCACGATTTTTCTCGTATTTTCAGATTTATAATGGCACAAAACGTGAATCCGTCGAACGCAGCTCCGTTGACTCCCGAAAAAATGAACGACGATGCGGCTAACGCTCAGCAAGACAACCACGCTGTTACCAAAAGGTGAGATTCCAATTCAGCTCGAATTCATTCGAATTTAGGAGACTTTTTGTAGTCAACAACCCCGTTTTCCTCACAAACTACCCCGTTTTCCACAAACACCAAAAATCTCCATTTATTCCGAGCTTCCAACCTTTCGAGTCATCAGCTTGGCGGCGGCATCCCCCATGAGGCCGTGGACACTTCGGCATAGGGATGTCAGATTCTTCAAAAATGAATCGATTCAAATCGGATCGATCTTTTAAAAATAAATCTAAAAAAATCGCGTCGATTTTTTTCAAAAGTATCGTTTTTTCAAGAATCGATATTTTTAAAGCAAAGTATCCTAATTTAAAGCTGAAGCTAAATTTTAATGTCTAATTATAGACAAATTTTCTTCAATGGGGTATTTCAGTCAATTAAAAAAAAAAAAATTTTTTTCAAAAAAGTATGGCTCAGGAATAACATTAATCGGATCTGTTCGTCGAGAAAATGTTTTTAAAATATCAGAGAAGCTAAGGAAAGTTGAAGATTTGAATGGTGTGACGTAGCTAGCCAATCGTGACGTAGCTAGCCAACTGTCTTTGAAAAAAGTATCCATGCACAGAGAAGAGCTGTTACCAAAAGGTGAGATTCCTCCAATTCAGCACGAATTCTTCCTAATTTAGGAGACTTTTTGTGGTCAACAACCCCGTTTTCCACAAACACCAAAAATCTCCATTTATTCCGAGCTTCCAACCTTTCGAGTCATCAGCTTGGCGGCGGCATCCCCCATGAGGCCGTGGACACTTCGGCATAGGGAAGGGATGTCAGATTCTTCAAAAATGAATCGATTTTAAATCGGATCGATCTTTTAAAAATAAATCTAAAAAAATCGCGTCGATTTTTTTCAAAAGTATCGATTTTTTCAAGAATCGATACTTTTTTAAGCAAAGTATCGTAATTAAAAATTGAAGCTAAATTTTAATTTCTAACTATAGACAAATTTTCTTGAATTCTATTAGTTTCAAATAACCAACTACCTACCTGTATGTTTAATATTGATGTTTTCCTTCCGAGTCTACCAAGGTAGCGAAAGCTTAGTTTTCACTTTTCAAGGATGAAAAAAAAAGTTCTCCAAAATCGAAATTTTCACTCGCGTTTTGCGTTTTAGACCTTCCTGAACAATTTTGGTTCCGTGTCTGTCTGTCTGTGTGTCTGTCATGAATTCCTTGTTACGGGCCTAACTATACGAAGTTATTGTTCGATTTCTATGAAATTCTCAGGGATTGTGCGGGTGGGGGTGTAGACGGTCCCCTATGAAAATCATCATCCCCGGACTGATGGAAGCGACTGCGCATGCGCAAACGTGAATTCCTTGTAACGGCCATAACTTCTACATTTTTCATCCGATTTCAATGAAATTTTCAGCGATGATACTGAGTAGTGTTTAGATGGCCCCCTATGAAAATCGTGGAGAATAGTTTTTCATAGAGAGATTCATTCATAGATGGTCCCCTGTGAGAATCTCAAATCCTATTCATTGCATGACTAGGCCTCAATAGCTCAGAAGAACTGTCCCCCAGAGGTCGTGGGTTCGAATCCCAGCCGAGGCTAAGTATTTTTTTGATCCAATCACATACATCTACTCATTTAATTTTTCATCCGAATTTGATGAAATTTTCCAGGATTGTCCAGATTAGCGTGTAGATGGTTCCCTGTGAGGGTAGTGGAAGGTACTTAGAGATTGGTGTTTTGTGATTAACTACTATGCATCGGATCATCTATACAATTGGGTTATGGACACGAGGAAGCTACCTGCCACACCCACTTAGACGTATTTTTCATATAGATAATAGAGAGTTTTCGCCATGTCAGGCGCGACGACTTGAAATCGTGACGACTTGAGACAGATGGGGCCAGCAGACGCAGATGCTAACTTTTTTTGGTGGATTTCGAGTCGTCACAAAACAAGGTGCGGACTCTGGAAGTGACGCTAAACAGCTACCGACCTGTGAAGTCACTAGAAAATGGCCGATAGCGAACAGCTGATTCAGACTCCGGGGGGTCTCGAAATGAGTTTTTAAGATCGAAAATTAGAATATTCGCCGTATTGAAAAAGCAATAAATTTATTACTACTTGGATAGGTAGGTTAAAGTAAAGTAAAGTAAGCAACCATTTCAGGTTGAATTTTCGTCCGACTGCCATTCTTGGCGTCGCAGATGTCATCAGCTGTCTCCCTTAGGGGAGATCAGAATTTGTTCTGATGATTTCGCTCATGGCTTCCCAAACATCACCGCCCTGGGTTGGAACGAGAGATTGCCGATCGTCTAATAGACAGAAAACTTTCTGCTGGCGACCAGACCCGAACGCGCGTCCCCGCAAGACGGTTCGTATCTTATCACCGCAGTCAGGTACACTGCCCACTAGACCACCGACGCCCACAACTTGGATAGGTAGGTAGGTACCTATTTACATCCTTTTCGGACCCTAGATTGCGATATAAAAACCTACCTACTGACGATTTTGATCGTTTTCACCTTTAAACATATTGTTTAGTAATGCATGCATTCCAGGGGACGTCCCATTGGATAAGCATTAGATCAGTTTAACCAGTTGGTAAGCGATAAAACTGTTTCACTCGATGTAATTTGGTTTATTACTTTAGGCAAGAAATGGTGACCCCCCCCTCACCCTTATCCACCAAAACATTTCTAGCGGCGTGGGAGCCTCGAATCTGAAGAGCATTTTAAAATCCATGATCTACGATACCCAACATGCGAATTCGAGTTCACCCCCCCCCCCCCCCCCTCCCAACTACCGCCAATGGTGCCAGTCTGGCACCAAAGCGGAAATACGTGTTAACATTGAAGTTTCATCTATTAGTTTTAATAGGCAGTCCGTCGAGGTTAACGTCCGTATTCAAGGTGAAACACAAAAAAAAAAAAAAAAAAACACGAAATAAACGGTTTATGGTGATCTGGCACCATGGTGGCACCACTATTAGTTCCATGGTGGTACAGAGAATAATTCATGAAAATCCGGAGGTATAATGAGAATTTTTCCTCAATTTCAAAGGTTGGGTACAATTAGTAAGCAGTAAAGGAACCGAAATGTTGAAAAATCGGATATTTTGTGAATATTATCCCCCCCACTTGCCCCCTCCCCTTGCAAATTTTGGTACTCGGGTGAAATAATGTACAACTCGGAAGTTATTTTAGTCGAACAAAAAAAGAAACACACAAATCGGTTGGAAATTGAGGCCTGGACAGATTTTACAAGATTACGCCCGCAAACGCACGTTTTTTAAGCATTAACCCCCCTTTTCCCCCCTTAAAAGGCAAAATTCAAAATTCCGGCGCCGTAGTGCACAACTAGATAGTTTTTCGCGTCGATGAAAAAAAGAACCACAAAAATCGGTTGAGAACTAAGGCCTGGGCAGACGACACAAGATTATGCCCGAAAACGCGCGTTTTTCGAGCATTAACCCCCCCTTTCCCCCCCTTGAAAGACAAAATTCGAAATTCCGGCGACGTAGTGCACAACTAGATAGTTTTCCGCGTCGAACAAAAAAAGAACCAGGAAAATCGGTTGAGTACTAAGGGCTGGGCAGACGACACAAGATTTTGTCACACACACACACACACACACACACACAGACATACACCTATGGTTTTTTTCGCGGATTTGGATTCAGAATGGTCTAAAACGGATTACTGTGTGGTTATTTTTTTTTTCTGTTGAGTGTTGTCCAACTTCACCCCAGATCGATCGCATAAGGACGCCCAAGTCTTACTGTGGGACGTCCTAAAAAGTAGTGAACAACACTAGCTTTTCTAGACCTCTTACTGCATTTTTTTGGGTCTATAGTACTTTACTACCGATTTTGCAGTAGCTACCTTTCTACTTGTTTCTTGTGTGTCTAACAACACGTCCGTAACATATCTATAGATAATTTAGAGTAGGTAGGTACTTCGTTTCTACTTACCAGGACGTGCGGACTATTACAAAAACGAAAGTACAGATCTATCAAGCTAGGATAGATTTACGAACTTATAGACGTAACACCTAAATGCAGACATCCATAATTAACCAAATACCTACTAATGTGTGAAAAGAAGGTATTTTTTCAAAGGTAATAAACTTGATAACTGTTGTAAGAGCATTTTTTCCAATTTGTCAAACAACTTACAAGTACGATGATCACAGCAAACGGAACTATCAATTGAAATCTTAAATGATACCTACTTACGTAAACTGACTCTCGTCGCCTGTTTATTGTAGATCTGTAGTTAGGTGTGTTGGTAGATGAATAAATAATATACAACATTACATTAAAAACAAGGGCGCATTTATTCAGAAATTTCATTGACATTCAAACAATGTAAAATTCGCACAGAGTCAACAATAGTATACGATGGATTCACTTGATCTTGATGCGAAGATAACAGAATTCTGGTGACGAGTAGTTTGTTTCGAGAGATGAAAAACTTGATAATTCCCGGGAAAATGAAAACTGTTCTACAAATGAAAGCTAAAATCGAGAAAAAAAACACGGGAGTCGAACGTCGGACACAACACAAAATCCTGCTACATCCTATGTAAATTGAAACTGGTTATAAAAGTGAGGAGAGTCTAGCCCCCAGACAGTATTGTCGGGTTTCAGCGCTACCTACCGCCACTTCAACTAACTACTATTTCTGATCATCTTACCGCATTACCGTCGCTCCTCTAACTTGCAGTTATCCCAAGATTACAATGAAGCAAAGAAGAACAACACAGCAATTGAAAACAACACAAAAATGCAATATCAACTTCCTTTTCCTCGCAATTTAAAAAGGCAGGGAAGTAAAGCCGCCAAACTTAGAAATTAGAGAGTGGTAAAACCGAGGTGGTAAAATCGACGTAAGCCTACTTTTCAGAAATGCCGCTTGACCACGCTCACATCGAGCTGAAAAAGGATAATAGTTTGCAGAAGTGGCGGTAGGTAGCGCTGAAACCCGACAATACTTTCTATGGTCCAGACTCTCATATAAAAGTGTGAGGTTATGAAGGGGGCAGTCGTCAAGTAAGCCGTCGTTCCCGACGCCGCCAAAAGCCGGCATTTGGCGGCGTCCAAGACGACCGAGCTCGCCGTCCGAGTCGTCACGCATGCGCAGTCACCATTTTCAGACGGTTGCATGGATATTTCACGCGGACAGTCGTCACAAAAGACGTGGCGAAAACTCTCTAATAAATGATTAAAGGTAGGGGGAAATTTTTTCGAGTCAAAAATCGATTTTGAGAAAAAAATAGTTTCGTAATGTAGATTATTTACTGGTCAGTTTAAAAACATATTGTTTAGTAATGCATGCATTCCAGGGGACGTCCCATTGGATAAGCATTAGATCAGTTAACCAGTTGGTAAGCGATAAAACTGTTTGACTCGATGTAATTTGGTTTATTACTTTAGGCAAGAAATAGTGACCCCCCCCTCACCATTATCTACCAAAACATTTCTAGCGGCATGGGAGCCTAGAATCTGAAGAGCATTTTAAAATCCATGATCTACGATACCCAACATGCGAATTCGAGTTCACCCCCCCCCCCCCCCCCCCCAACCACCACCAATGGTGCCAGTCTGGCACCAAAGCGGAAATTTGTCGTAACATTGAACTTTCATCTGTTAGTTTTAGTAGGCGGTCCGTCGAGGTTCACATCCGTATTCAAGGTGAAACACACAAAAAAACGTCTGCCAAGTTGGGTGGGCAGTATAGCTTCCTCACTCATTGTAACATGGACGTACAGAATCAGTTGGCGAAAAAATTATGATTCAAAGAGTTATTGAATACCAAAATATTAGCGGTCCACCGTCTAGGACCTAACCCACACAATCCCTGAAAATTTCATCGAAATTGGTTGAATAGTTGCGGAGTTTTGGTTGTAACAATAAATTTAAAGTTCGCGCATGCGCAGCGGCTATTGCTTGACCAATTTGATTGAAACTTATAGGGTGTCTCTTAGAAGTTAGTACCTAACTAACCTCCAAATTTGAGCAAAATCGGTTCATTAGAAACCGAGAAACCGAGGTTCCAGGAAATTCACGTTTGCGCATGCGCACTCGCTCCTATTGGTCCGAAGGTGCTGAAATTTATAGGGGACCATCTAGGACCTAACCCGCACAATCCCTGAAAATTTCATCAAAATCGGACCACAGGTTGGTATAGTTTTGCCCGGGACAAGGATTGACCACAGACAGACCGACAGACCGACAGACAGACAGACAGACAGACACGGAACCAAAATTGTTCGGGAAGCTCTAAAACGCAAAAAGCAAGTGGAAATTTTGATTTTGGAGGACATTTTTTTTTTTCACTTCTTTCACGAATACAAAGCTTCCCTACCTTCGGTAGTGAGGAAGCAAAAAAAAAAAAACACGAAATAAGCGGTTTATGGTGTCCTGGCACCATGGTGGCACCACTATTAGTTCCATGGTGGTACAGAGAATAATTCATGAAAACCCGGAGGTATAATGAAATTTTTTCCTCAATTTCAAAGCTTGGGTACAATTAGTAAGCAGTAAAGGAACCGAAATTTTGAAAAATCGGATATTTTGTGAATATTATCCCCCCCACTACACCCCCCCCCCTTGCGAATTTTGGTACTCGGGTGAAATTATGTACAACTCGGAAGTTATTTGAGTCAAACAAAAAAAGAAACTCACTAATCGGTTGGAAATTGAGGCCTGGGCAAATTTTACAGGATTATGCCCGCAAACGCACGTTTTTTAAGCATTAACCCCCCCTTTCCCCCCTTAAAAGGCAAAATTCGAAATTCCGGCGCCGTAGTGCACAACTAGATAGTTTTCCGCGTCAAACAAAAAAAGAACCACAAAAATCGGTTGAGAACTAAGGCCTGGGCAGACGACACAAGATTATGCCCAAAAATGCACGTTTTTTGAGCATTAACCCCCCCTTTCCCCCCCTTAAAAGGCAAAATTCGAAATTCCGGCGACGTAGTGCACAACTAGATAGTTTTCCGCGTCGAACAAAAAAAGAACCAGGAAAATCGGTTGAGAACTAAGGCCTGTGCAGACGACACAAGATTTTGTCACACACACACACACATACACACATACACACATACACACACACACACACACAGACATACACCTATGGGTTTTTTCGCGGATTTGGATTCAGAATGGTCTAAAAACGGATTACTGTGTGGTTATTTTTTTTTTCTGTTGAGTGTTGTCCAACTTCACCCCAGATCGATCGCATAAGGACGCCCAAGTCTTACTGTGGGACGTCCTAAAAAAGCATGTCAAAATTCCAACGGGAAGTGGTTAGAAAAAATTTACAAACACGGAATAGTCGCGCTCCACTCAGCTAATAGAGGCCAGCGCTGTTAGCCGGGTCGTCCCCCTCTTTCTCTTGAAACATATCCTCAAGTCTTCGCTTTGCCTGATTCTTTTTTATTCTTCCTTCCCTCGTATTCAGTTGCGTTGGCGAGGCACAGGTTTTCGTTTTTTTAAAAATTCGTTGAGATCTCGGCATTATAGAAAATACGAACGGCAACTGAACGAAAGGTAAAGGTGACGAACGAAAAGTGATAACCGGTTCAAACACTCCGCAAAACTTTGTCAACACTGGTTGGGAAGGTTATACACACAGAGATTAGACATATGGTTATAATTATGTCCTTCTTCTTCTTCTTCCAAAGGGTTCTAAATGACTCATCAGAAGCTAGGAAAGGTTTACGGACACACCAGATGACGTTATAGATGGAACACGCTTCTTTTTTAGAAAATCGCGTTTCCTGAAAAACCACGTTTTTCAATACTTATGTTCCTTTTTCTCGGGTTCTACTTGCCCTATCGCCTTGATTATTTTTTCTAATTGTGCATTAGATCGTAACGAATAGACGTATTCGTTTGTTTGGCAATCTTTGATCGAGAAGTTGAGGAAAAAAACTCATCTATCACCTAGAATTTTGGCCGTATTTCAAGATTTTTTTCAAATAGCCGTACCTTTTCCCGGAGTATAGTATTTTTTTAAAAACCGTGTCAGGACCTACAGGACTAAATGCTTTACAAAATAAAATAAAAAATCAAGGCGATTGGGCAAGTAGAACCCGAGAAAAAGGAACATGAGCTTATACGCGATTTCATCAGAGAGCGCAAAATTTCTCCCTACCTGGGTTCACATGAGCGTGGTCATCGCGGTTGTGCGACGAGGCGGTTACGCGTTCGGCTTTTTGATTGGTGGCGCCTCAGCCGCCCGAGTACTTTCGGAGTGGACTGTCGCGTTTCAAAAATTCTGATATTTGACGCGTAACCGCGCGCCCTTTGTTTACATTTTGTTATCACGACTTGTTCCAGCACGGGTATCAACTGGTGTGTTGCGATTTTTCTGGAAGCTTGATCCAAAATGAATCAAAGTTTTAGTAATTGAATTAGTTTAGGAGAGAAGAGAGCTGTGGGATGTTAAGAAAGGGGTCGTCAAGTATCTTTTACTTTACTTATTTTTATAATGTTCGTTTATTTTGGTCTCCTGTAAACATATGATGAATGCATCGTAATTAAATAAATCGTTTATGTAATAAATATGATCTGTGACTTATTTATGTAATGGAAACCTGAGGTGATTTCCATGACTTTTGCATAATTAACACCAACAACGATATTATAAACAATTACGCTTTTCGTAGGAATAATCTACATCATAATTCACTTTGATAATAATAATTACAAATAAAATAAAGCTATCAGAATTCCGATTTTGGAGTTGGTAGGTATCGGTATCTATCTCGATTCAGTAAAATACTGTTTATATTTGATGCATTTAAAAATGAAATGGAACATCGTTGGAACAGTAAAAATGTACCTACTTGATGTACCTCCCAGTCTCCCTTGATGAGGAGGTACATTGGTGATTTTATAGTGATTCATAGGTACAGTGATTTTGTATGTGGGTACCAACATACCACGCACTTACATTATGTTTTGCTTGACATTACCGAAATCTACTAACTTCGTTCTTTTTTACTGATTGTACTTATCCAACATGTAGCACCCAAGCCACAAAAATGTGGAGATGACGAATAGGACGTGGGAGGAGATTCGTGATAGGATTCAAAACATGGGATTGCAACTGAAGCGCGGGAAAATAGAAGTCGAAAAAGCGGGAAGCTGTCGCGCAACCGCGCCCAAGTGAACCTCTAGACGCCAGCCGCGTCCCGAACGCACAACCGCGTTGACCGCGCTCATGTGAACCCAGCTTTTATTTTTGAATTAATTAAAAATGTCAATAGATAATTATTGTTTTTATTTTTTGTTGTCTCTTGATTGTTTGATTACTTCCGAAATTGAACTGTTTCTTACGAATTTTTGTTCGTTTTTCTTTTTCCAGATTACACAAGGAACTCATGCACCTAATGGTAACTATTTCCCACAAATTATCTCATTTGATTTTGTCAGCACACCTTTCGAAAATAAGTCTGAAGAGCTTATTATAATGAGAATTATGAACTCAAAGAATTATCACCAATCGGGAAAAACTGGAAGTCTTCTATGGTCATTGTGAGAGTATTACTCCAAAACTGCCATAGATCAGAAAATTAGAGTCGGAATTGCTGTTGGACGCTTGTGAACCCTGCTTAACAGAACTAGTTTGTTACGCAGGTTTTGGACTATAGTGTAGTAATCGCATTATCTTCGAGTTTATTTCAACGTATCTTTTTTTTAGATGTCGGGTGAAAAAGGGATTTCTGCGTTCCCTGAGGGTGAAAATCTCTTCAAATGGGTGGCCACCATTTCCGGGGCTGACGGCACAGTAAGTATATAATTTTTATTTTTTATTATTATTTATAATTCCTTCCATATTATTATTAGGTATATGTGAGGCGGAAAGCGAAAAGGGACCTCTTGTCGGCAAAGCTGATTTTGAGGAGAAGGTTAAAAACTGGAAGAAGGTCGAAAGTATCGATTTTTCACTTTCTATTGATTATTGATCGTTGGACCCTCCAGAACCCAAGTGTATAGGCCTGAAAGATCGAATCGAATCGAAAGTAACCTAAATAAGAGAATAGCGATTTAAGAATCTAAGAATTTAAGGTAGCATTTTGAGGTTTATGGTCTTTTTCAAAATCCATTTTGGTTTATTATTTTCAACAATGAACCTTTGGAATCGACCAAGAAAAAAAAAAATGTTAACACCCCCTCAAAATTTGATGGTTTACGTTTCAAGGTACGTAGAATCCAAAAATCGAATAAAACGCTGCAAATTATTACACAACGGTTTATTATTTTTATATAGATCACTCGTCTACAAAATCACCAACCATCCAATATGAAGAGAAAAAGAAAAAAAAAAAAAAAAATCAAAAAAAAAAATCAAAAAAATCAAAAAAAATCATAATTACCAACCATTGATTGCATTTCGGTCAGCTCTAATTTGAACGGAGATTAGGCCTCTTTTGCGATCCACACTCGTGTTTTGATTTATATATATATATATATATTCCAATATAAACCCTTAAATTTTCGTAGGGAGCGAACGGTTTGTCCTACAGAGCTCCGCGTGGTCTCGAAAAATTCTAAACATTTTATAGAATCTTAAATTGAAGAAAAAACAATACCTTTATATCGAAATTTTTCGAGTTAGGGCGTTTTCAAAATTCATTTTTGAACCCTTAGAAGTGACTTACATCCAAAATCTTCGGGGCACAACTAGACCCCAAATGGAGCCTACATACCAAATTTCATCAAAATCGGTCAATGCTAAGTGGCAAAAGTGCCGCGTACGGCGGACGGACGGCCAAATTTTTATTCGATTTTTGGATTCTACGTACCTTGAAACGTAAACCATCAAATTTTGAGGGGGTGTTAAAATTTTTTTTTCTTGGTCGATTCCAAAGGTTCATTACTGAAAATAATAAACCAAAATTTGGCCGTCCGTCCGCCGTACGCGGCACTTTTGCCACTTAGCATCGACCGATTTTGATGAAATTTGGTATGTAGGCTCCATTTGGGGTCTAGTTGTGCCCCGAAGATTTTGGATGTAAGTCACTTCTAAGGGTTCAAAAATGAATTTTGAAAACGCCCTAACTCGAAAAATTTCGATATAAAGGTATTGTTTTTTCTTCAATTTAAGATTCTATAAAATGTTTAGAATTTTTCGAGACCACGCGGAGCTCTGTAGGACAAACCGTTCGCTCCCTACGAAAATTTAAGGGTTTATATTGAAATATATATATATATATAAAAATCAAAGCACGAGTGTGAATTGCAAAAGAGGCCTAATCTCCGTTCAAATTAGAGCTGACCGAAATGCGATCGATGGTTGGTGATTTTTATTTATTTTTTTATTTTCTTATCTATTTATTTTTTTTTCAAATTGGATGGTTGGTGATTTTGTAGACGAGTGATCTATATAGAAAAATAATAAACCATTGTGTAATAATTTGCAGCGTTTTTCTGTTATATAACACTGAAATACTGCAGCTTTGTCATTTTTTGAGTTACAAGGATGCTTTTTCTTAAATTCTTCATAAATCTATACAGATTGGGAAAATAGCAGTAACTCCATTTCAACAAACGATGACCTTTTCGCTTTCTGCCTCACATATGGTAATATTGGGGCTCATGACTTTCCCCGTTTTCCAGTGTTTTTATCTACCTGTTGGTTCTGTTCCGACGTATTTGACCCAATGGGGTATTTCAGTCAATTTTTTTTATTTATTTTTTTTTTTTTTCAAAAGAGTATGGCTCAGGAATAACGGTAATCGGGTCTGTTCGTCGAGAAAATGTTTGTAAAAAATCAGAGAAGCTGAGGAAGTTGAAGATTTGAATGGTGTGACGTAGCTAGCCAACTGTCTTTGAAAAAAGTATCCATGCACAGAAACCCTTGGAGGATCTCTTGGATACTACAAAATAGTACTCACACAGGCGCGCGGTGTAGTCCTTTCCTAGTGTGTGTGCATTCATAGCGGCCTGCCTTTTTCAAACGTGTGATCTCCTTAATTAATTTTTCTACCACACGTTATAGTATCATTGGGCTGAAAGTTGGAGTATCTAGGTTTTCAAGGGTGCTGAATCCAAATTTGAGGTCAAAAACCTGAATTTCCGACCCACCGAAATACCCCATTATTCATCTTATCAGTGACATTTTCGTGGTAGTCATCTTCACTACCGGATTCTGGATCAGAAGTTATTCCCATTTTCGGAACCAAGGCCAGGATTCGTAAGCCTCGAGATTAACACAGACATTTTATAAAATTTGAGAAAAAATAAAAAATGGTTTGAGAAGAGTGGGAAACGCTGCCTAGAATCTCTAAAAAGATAAAAAATTATGAAAATACAAAAATAGTAAAATAAAAAACTTTTTAACAAAAAAACGGACCGACCTCAAAACTGAAGATGGCATCCCACTAAAAAGGAAAAAATAATAACGACAACTTATTCAGATAGGTTGGTAGGTAGGTACGCATTGAAGTCGCCGCCGTGCCCATCTGCAGAGACAAACATACACAAGTAGATTCCACTTCCATCTGGTTAGTATTACAACATGGGTCGATAGTGCAATACAAAACATGAATGAGAGTTGGTACCTATCATTGAGGTAATGCATGTGTTCCAAAACTATTAGGTAGTACGTCACTGCTGTCGTATGAAGGAGGATGACAGAGTGACAATAAGTGTGAACCTCAGTAAGAATATTTCCTTTGATAACAGCTGAAGACGTCTGCGTCACCAAAAATGGCAGTTGGATAAAAATTCAACATGAGAAGGTTGTTTACTTACTTACCTGCCCCTACTCCTGTTTTGTATTGCACTATCGACGCATGTTGTAACACTAGCTGGTTCATTTGAGTATGAACCCATATCACAAACCCATATCATGATCTAGACAATTCTACATTCAATATGCCATACATGGAATATAAGATTAATTAGATATTATGTAATCAAACATTGATCACGTATAAGTCGGGCGGGGGGAGAGGACGCGGAACAATCTTCCCGAAAACCACGTTTTTTTAACTATTTTCACAAAATTTTGATACTTTTAACAAAGCAAAATGAAATTTGATTGAAACGGGACCACTATGGATACTTGTAGAACACTTTTCAAAAAGAATCAGGCAGATTGGTGCCCGAATAAGAAAATGCTAGTGGTACGAACATCCCGTCGTCCCATGACACACCGAACTGTATACCTCCTTCCTTCGGCATGAAGTCGGTCAAAAAAACCGAGCGCAAGTCGAGGATGATCGTTGCCCATTTTGTCTAATAAGTTGCTCTCGAAAAACGCTATCTTTCGATTATAGTTGAAACATTCATTAATACCAAGTTGGTTATGTAAACTTGAGATCCATAGACCTTTTGACGTGAAAATTATGAAGTAATATTCATTAATATGGAATTCGGAGGCTCGAGGTTTCCAAAGTTCCACTGACGTTCACTGTAAACCAGTAAGGAAATCGAATCAACAAAATGATGACCTAAGCAGGTGATAACAGCTGTGTAGGTTGGCCAACTGATCAGCAGAATACCCCGTTTCGATTAGCGTTGCTCTCATGAAAGGAAAAAATTTCCTAAGTAGATGCATCTTTTCGTGCACTTTGGGTTAAAGAAGGTTAAGAATAATTACATAATATGTAATTATATTAATAGTATTAATATAATGTAATATGTATTATATTATAATACATAAAACTGGATTCTCATCTACTCTTGACGTTTACAGGTATTTGAAGGTTTCAAGTACAAGCTGTCGATTCAGTTCCCGCATGCCTACCCCTACTCAGCGCCTGTCGTCAAATTCACGACGCCCTGTTATCACCCCAACATTGGTAAGCAAAGTGTTTTCAATACGTTTTTATTCACAATTTCAATAAAAAATTCAATCGCCTAAAATACTACTGTCAAAAATCAACCTATTATAGGCGGGAGAGCAAAGTCAGTTCTACCAACCACTATGTGGACAGTTCATAGTTCTGCCGCTAGGCTGCTGAGCTCAATATTAATTTCATTAGCTCCTGTCATGCAACCGTTAAGGCTAAATGTCCCGAGTTTAGTTGTGAAATCTGCCACCACGTGGCAGCACCAAAATGAAGAAAATTTCGTTTACTCCTCAGTTGAGAACGGATCGAGATATTTTAGTTCCGCAAACGGATTTCTCTTCAAGATCACCGTAGAATTCCGGGTAATTGGTTTAGAAAGTGTGCAAAAATTTTTTGCACACAGTTCCTACAAAAATTTGTTTAAATTTTGAACATTTTGAAAAAGTGGCCTTATAGCCACTTGCAGAACCTTCATCAGAATACGAATCCGTTTGCAGAATTTTTCTAACTTGATCATAGCCGTCGGATTCGCGTTTTTACGATATGGGGGGGGGGGGATCATGGGCTGGGGGGGAGGGCGGCGATCAAACGCCCCGCCGCCCGCCCAACCATCACATTCATGTTTTGCTAGTACGCACCCTTTGGCCACTATTCTTTTTCCCGGCCACCTAATAGGTAGCTACCATCAACCTTCCCATTTCCAACTTCTCTGTCTTGAGGTTGATCGAATTGGGCGAAATTTCCATAAAAAGCAAGACATATGAACAAATAACTTATGAGACACATTCTGTGTTAATTTGATTCAGATAATGGTTTGCACTACTAAATAGTTAGTTCTTTTTTTTTTTTTTTTCTTTATTTATTTTTGACAGTGGGTTATTTAAAACCCATATAGCCACATATTATAAACATTTGAAAACATATCATACAATAACCACGTTCTGTCTGAATTAATAGTATTTCAAACTGTTTCAAACTTTGTTCTACATGTTTAATAATACCCTCTAAAATTATTCCTAATAATGTCAATATTACTTCAAACTTGAAACTTTTCGGTCGATTTAAAATTCCATTCCCGCTTCTCTCGTCATTTTTAATATTGCTTTCAATTGTCCAGTTGTTGCGTTTTTTAACATTTCGTAGAAGCTCTCTTCTTCAGTCGAGTCAATCCATTCCTGCCGCTCTTCCGCATAAAATGGGCATATCATCAATTTATGTTCCACGTCCTCCTCGGTTTCGGGGCAATGGTCGCAGTTTGGTAAGTCTTTGACGGCTACCATGTGGAGGGAGCGGTTCACCATTTCGTGTCCTGTTCGCAATCTTGTAATTTGGACAATATCTTTTCGTTGTAGGGGTTTTTTATGGAACCAAGGGACTTTGGAAATGAAGGGCTGGATTCGATAATGATTATAACCCTTTTCCAGGGACGTTCTGTCATATTCCTCTTGCCAGTTTTTCTCATTTTTCGTCAACAGAAGGGCATCTGGAAGGGGGACCAGTGTATCGCCGTCAGTTGTGGTCATGTTTGCTCCATATTTGGCAGCTGCATCAGCAATGTCATTTCCTTTCAATGAACTATGTCCCGGTATCCATTGGATTACTATCCTACCAGGATGAGTTTGGAAGGTTTGGGCTATGTGGTAGGTTAAGTAGTTATTGTTTTTCCCTCTATGTATATGTTGGAGCGCGAGACATGAGGCTTTGGAATCGGTCAATACCACTATTGTTTTCTGGGTTTCTTGCTGTGTTCCTATATAGATACCAATCATGATTGCAAAAAGCTCCGCGCTACAAATTTGGAAGACGGAGGGTACTTTTTTTGAGAAGGTCTCCATGGTTAGTTTTAAATAGTTAGCTTTTAAATAGTTTAGCTTTTAAATAGTTAGTTCTAAAATTGTGATAATTTCAGTTCACTGTACATGGACTAGTTAAGTATCTAGAACAACTAGTAATAGAATCTATTACTACCATCTGATGGTTTGATGAACATATTCTTGGCGTTTGACGTTGATTTCCAAATTTTGTGAACAGCTAAAGATGATGAAAAAATAATTAGTAGTTAATTCACTCTGCAATAGTGTTGAAAAAGGTAAAAACACTTATTCATTATTTACCAAAAATTCTAATATCTTTGAAATAATATCAAAATAAATCTAAATAATTGAATTTTTCGTCTGAATTTTTTTTTCGCCTTGAATTCCGTGTCTGAACTTTTTATTCCCGAATTCCCTCTTCTAAGAGTTAAATTATCAATTCTCTCTGTTTTTAAATGTCATTCTTGATTTCATGTAATTATAACGCCTAACACTAGCAACCCTACATGTTTACCTTTTCGGATTACTCGAAAAGTTCGAGAACAGTTCAAGGTCGCACACCTTTCTCATTCGCTAGCAATCCCGGGTACATCGGGCACTGTTGACGTTCGAATACTGTAGGTAGCAGTACTAGGGTACGGCGTTGGTGATTTTACCCTTCAATATTCCGCGATTGTGCAGCGATCACTACATCGTTTTTTAGGACGTCCCACAGTAAGAATTGGGCGTCCATATGCGATTAATCTGGGGTAAAGGAGGACACAATCAACGGAAAAAAATCTGCGAAGTGCTACTATCAGCTCCGGGGTCTTGATTTTCGTAGTGGACTATCTACATGCCAATTTGAACAATCCTGACAAATTTCATCTCATTCTTATGAAATATGTGAACGTTATAGCTGTTTCAAGGATTTAATGTTTGTGCATGCGCAGATGCTGTTGTCAATTTGGAGGCCGTGATTTTTGTAGACCATCTGCACCCCAATCTCCATAATCCCTGAAAATGTCATCGAACTCAGATGGGAAATGAAGAAGTTAAGACTGTTACAAGGAATTCACGTTTTCGCTTCCGCAGTCACTACTATTAGTCCGGGAGTGATTTTCATAGGGGACCATCTACTCGCCAACCCGCACAATTCCTGAAAATTTCATCGAAATCGGACAATAACTTCGTGTAGTTCTGCCCGATACAAGGATTTCACGACAGAATCAACGACAGACAGACACGGAACCAAAATTGTTCAGGAAGGTCTAAAACATAGAACGCGAGGGGAAATTTTGATTTCGGAGATATTTTTTTTCTTCAATCTTGAAAAGTTAAAGCAATACTTCCACTACCTTGGTGGACTCGGAAGTAAGAAGTGCGTAGGCACCTTATCTATTTTTGATCTGTACAATTTTTAGTTAATCATAAATAATAATTTTGTGTTCGAGTCTACTACGGTAACAGAAGTATTGTTTTCAATTTTGAACGTTAAAAAAAATATCTCCAAAATCAAAATTCCTACTCGAGTTATATATTTTAGACCTTCCTGAACAATTTTGGTTCCGTGTCTACCTGTCTGTCATGAAATTCTTGTAACGCCCGAAACTATACGAAATTAATGTCCAATTTCGATGAAAAATTTTGAGGTAGGTATATTATGCGGGTTGACGTCTAGACGATCGCCTAAGAAAATCATCGCCCCAGTATCAATCAATAATATGTATAACATGCTACCATAATTATGATACCTAACCATTATCTGAATCAAATTAACACAGAATGTGTATCATAAGTTATTTGTTCATGTGTCTTGCTTTTTATGGAAATTTCGCCAAATTCGATGAACCTCAAGACAGAGAAGTTGGAAATGGGAAGGTTGATGGTAGCTACCAATTAGGAGGCCAGGAAAAGGAATTGAGACCGAAGGGTGCATACTAGCAAAACATGAATGTGATGGTTGGGCGGGCGGCGGGGCGTTTGATCGCCGCCCTCCCCCCCAGCCCATGATCCCCCCCCCCCATATCGTAAAAACGCGAATCCGACGGCTATGATCAAGTTAGAAAAATTCTGCAAACGGATTCGTATTCTGATGAAGGTTCTGCAAGTGGCTATAAGGCCACTTTTTCAAAATGTTCAAAATTTAAACAAATTTTTGTAGGAACTGTGCGCAAACAATTTTTGCACACTTTCTAAACCAATTACCCGGAATTCTACGGTGATCTTGAAGAGAAATCTGTTTGCGGAACTAAAATATCTCGATCCGTTCTCAACTGAGGAGTAAACGAAATTTGGCCCCGATGGTGCTGCCATCTCTTATTTCAGAATCACGCTAAAACATCGTGACATTTAGCCTTAAGGGGTTTTCAGTCGTTCGCCGTTCGTTCCTCGTTCTGGGTCAGTATTTCACGAAATCGAAGGCGCAAAAACATAAAAAGTTGTACCTAAATTTGCTAATTTCTCGCCACCCAGGCGAGAGGGGTGCGTGATGTCATAAACGGTCGAAACTTTGAAAAATCATAGAAACAGATCTACTCACGCTAGAAGGTCGCAGTTGGTGCCAAAATTCTCAGGATGTAGTCTACTTTCGATTAAAAATCTAATCTATATCTGGTTCTCGAAGGAGAAAAAAAATGAAGTTTGAGTTCATTTTCGCAGGTTAAAGACTATGTTTTGTGTTTTTGTTTCTACCGTGTCCTTGTTATGCACGCCTCGTCGTATTTGTTGCAAAATGATCATATTTCGATTTCAGACCTCGTTGGAAACATCTGCCTCGACATCCTCAAGGAGAAATGGAGCCCCCTCTACGACGTCACCACCGTCTTACTTTCCCTTCAAAGCCTTCTCGGTGGTGAGTATGCAATTTTTGACTATCGCGCTCGAAATATCGCTGAAATTCTTTGTATTAATTTGTGATCTCCCCGCACCTCTGTCTATTCTCTTGAATCAAGTGGTAGCGAGCATGACTCAGGATCTAAATCAGTAGCGTCTCCTCCAGGCAAACACTGTTTGCCCTACTAAAATTATGCAAAATGAACAAATTAATTTTTGTTGTGATTCTCCTATATTTCCATTTTTCGCTCGGATTTCCATTAGCCAATTTTGGAATTTTTTTTATATAATTTAGGGACTGTTTCATGATAACCAAGGAAGTTGAAATAGGAGAAAGGAATATGTACGCATTTTGCCTAAAATACTAGCCAGCAACACACCAGAGAGTTGTAGAGATCGGTAACTACGATCGATTGCGGATGATACTCGGCGATGCAAGGCAAGCAGTTCAAAAAAATTAATTTTACAGGACAGTTTGGGATGTGAAAAGACGATCGGCGGGGCGGCATATACGTGTTTTTCGATTAAAAAACCCAAGCTATTGTTCTGGCTCCACACGTTTTGGAGCCTTCCCTGGAACGTTATTTAATAACAGGGTTATTTTGGTAACAGGTTCCAAGCAGAATGAGGAATTTCACCATGTCGGAATTTCCTATTTTTGACCCCAAAATCGGATTCAGCACCTCTAAAAACCCCCTATGGCAAACTTTCAGCCCGAACTTCCTAATTTACGAATAAACAAAACAGTGTAGAAAATACGAATGTTTAAAAAAACCGGGAAAATGACGTCATGCTGGAATAGTTCATTTATGGCCGCTTGAAGCGCTGAGATCGAGAAATCCATAGTCCCCAGATGCAAAATTTTATGAAACAGTAAAGTTCGAAATCGAAAAACTGAAGAAAAAAATAGAAAAAGCAAGATAGGGAAAATTAGGTTTCCTCTGTTTTTGTTTGATAACTTTTCTTTTAGAAAACACGATTTCGTCGTCCCAATGGGCAACACTGGGAGGAGACGGCTATCCAAACAGCCCAATCAGCGAGCGTTCCCGCTGCACGTCTGTTTTCCCGGTTAGTTTTGAAATCAAAAATTTTGATTCTCTCCCAAAAATAACAGGAGACTTATTTTCCGAAATCCGATTTTCATCTATCCCACACCATTAACCCTTTCCCCCCGACGGGCGGCCTCCTGCCTCAAGGTCACCTTCCCGGCGCTTGAGCCAACTGCCTGTCAACCCAGTACCGAAGGAATTTTTCAGGCCGCCCCCGCTGACTCCCGTTGTCTTCCTCTTTTATTTTCGCCCACTTTCACTCAACATTATTTCTCAACTGAATGATTTTTGTGTTTGATACATGTTATCCTATTGTTCATGTATTATTATGAAGATTTTTTCATGACTGAGTAAGATTTATATACTTTATTATGTAGAAATATATTGCATTCACTATACCAGAATAATTTTGATACCAGATTTTTGTAATAAATAGGCTGTAATCCCTAAAGATAAAAATGATCATAAAACTCCAACATTTTATCATGTGTTACCATAAAAAATGTTCTTTTTTATGTTGGTCTTGAACTTCTTGAACCATCTTGTTTTGACCGTGGGATTCACTTGCAGAGAAACCAATGCAATTGATATTTTTCATAAATCATTTTATTGGCAAACTAAAACGTCTGCCAAGTGGGTGTGGCACATAGCTTCCTCGTATCCATAACCCGATTATATAGATGATCCGATGCATAGTAGTTAATCTCAAAACACCAATCTCTAAGTACCTTTCACTACCCTCATAGGGGACCATCTACACGCTACTCTGGATAATCCTAGATAATTTCATCAAATTCGGATGAAAAATGTAAGTGAGTCACTACTCAAAAAACCCAAAAATATCTTGCCACGGCTGGGAATCGTACCCGAGACCTCTCATTGGTCAAAATGACTCGCTGTACTTGTGCTACGGGCGCCAGACAGTAGGTAGTGTAGAATTTGAGGTACTGACGTACGCACGGCTGTTACACGGATTTTACGTTCGCGCATGCGCATCGGCTACTATAAGTCCGGGAGTGATGATTTTCATAGGGGACCATTTACAATCTAATCCGCATAATCCCTGAGAATTTCATTGAGATCGGATGGAAAACGTAGAAGTTATGGCCGTTACAAGGAATTCACGTTTGCGCATGCGCAGTCGCTTCTATCAGTCCGGGGATGATGATTTTTCATAGGGGACCGTCTACACACCAACCCGCACAATCCCTGAAAATTTCATCGAAATCGGACAATAACTTCGTATAGTTATGCGCGTTACAAGGAAATCATGACAGACGAGACACAGACAGACACACAGACACGGAACCAAAATTGTTCAGAAAGGTCTAAAACGCAAAACGCGAGTGAAAATTTTGATTTTGGAGAACTTTTTTTTTTCATCCTTGAAAAGTGAAAACAAAGCTTCCGCTACCTTGGTAGACTCGGAAGCAAAAAATACAATAAACGGTAAAAACAACGGGAAGAAAAAATTCCGACACCACAGCTCAAAGCGTCGAACTGAAGGATCTCAATAAATAAAGAATGGCGAAGGTCGAGCCCCCCTCCATCCATCCCACCGATGACTGGACCGAACACATTCCAGAAACGTGTACCTACGTGATAAAAATAAATCCTCCTTCAATGGTTAGTAAAAGGCTCTTACCGAGAGGTAAACTTTGTCTCACTTTCTCTCGCCCAACACAATATCGCTACTGCCCTGAAATCTGTTGAGGACGGTGAAAATGAAAGGTACAATGTTACCATAATGGAATGGAAGTGATTAGTTCAGAAATATGCCCACAGATCGCATCAGAAGCACGAAAAAGTACGAAACGGCGAAAGGCGTCCGTAGGGACGGGGGAAACATTGGGAGGCAGACGCCAAAAGCCGTCCATAGGGACCTCAAAACGTTTCTCCCCAGACGCCTTAGGCGTCCGTCGGGGGGAAAGGGCCTAACTATTCAGGAAAAATGCAAACAGAAATCGGTGAAATTCCTCATTAACGAAACCCGGTATTAGGTCATTTTTTAACTGTTACATTAAATACCGCTCATCTCTAGTAATCATTCAGCCTGTGAACGCTCTTTTATGCATTGCGCACTTTTTGCAACACGGAACACCTCCACCTCGCTTTTCCGCATTACGCATTACGGACATTACGCACGGACTTAACGCGTTCCCGATCCCATTTGTGAAGAGAGTAGCAACCACAAATCCCCCCCCCCCCCCCCGCCTTGATGCAGTAATTTTCAACGCCGTTGATATGGAGGTCCACCCCCTCCCATGAATTTATTGTAGTTCGAAATCATCTTAGGCTGATCAAATGCACCACTGGATTTCTGGTGTCTGTCGTATCGTTGCGCTTTTTGAAGTTCAAACGAACCTGGGATGTCTTTGTTGTCGTGTGCAGGGGCTATTCAGGTGAAATTTTCGTCAATGTTCTTCCTCGTCTCTTACTACATCCAAATTGTCGAGGTCATCCAGAATGGCGAGGATCTCGTCAATAGACCAAACTTTGCCGCTTTTTGGATCCATTGAAAATATGAAAAAAAAATTAAAAAAACCTCGAATACACCACTGAGAAAAATGAAAATGAGATAAGCTGAGCCGAGCATACCGGAAAATGAACGTGTAGGCACTCTGGTATCGCTCATTTGCCCAGGATCGAATTTGAGCTTCCATGATCATGCTTTCGGCCAAAGGTGCGTTTTCGCATTTGTCGATTTTCGTCGTTGTACAACCAATACCATTATTTATTTTTGTTTTGAATGTATTTTGGCTTCTACACCATTCCAAGCATTCAGGATCAAGAGAGGAGAAGTATTAGAGAGTTCCTAGTAGGGTCGATACGGCGCGCCAGAACCGGATCGTTCGCCATGTTTTCAATACAATTGGCGCCCAATTGCCTCGGAGTGACGTATTCTGCCGTAATGTTACGGCGCCGGAGAGTGTGTAACAATAGAGAGTTCCTAGTAGGGTCAATCCAGCGCGCCAGAACCGGATCGTCCGCCATGTTTTCAATACAATTGGCGCCCAATTGCCTCGGAGTGACGTATTCTGCCGTAATGTTACGGCGCCGGATGAGAGTGTGTAACAATAGAGAGTTCCTAGTAGGGTCGATCCAGCGCACCGGAACTGGATTGTCCGCCATGTTTTCAATACAATTGGCGCCCAATTGCCTCGGAGTGACGTATTCTGCCGTAATGTTACGGCGCCGGAGAGTGTGTAACAATAGAGAGTTCCTAGTAGGGTCAATCCAGCGCGCCAGAACCGGATCGTCCGCCATGTTTTCAATACAATTGGCGCCCAATTGCCTCGGAGTGACGTATTCTGCCGTAATGTTACGGCGCCGGAGAGTGTGTAACAATAGAGAGTTCCTAGTAGGGTCGATCCAGCGCGCCGGAACTGGATCGTCCACCATGTTTTCAATACAATTGGCGCCCAATTGCCTCGGAGTGACGTATTCTGCCGTAATGTTACGGCGCCGGAGAGTGTGTAACAATAGAGAGTTCCTAGTAGGGTCAATCCAGCGCGCCAGAACCGGATCGTCCGCCATGTTTTCAATACAATTGGCGCCCAATTGCCTCGGAGTGACGTATTCTGCCGTAATGTTACGGCGCCGGAGAGTGTGTAACAATAGAGAGTTCCTAGTAGGGTCGATCCAGCGCACCGGAACTGGATTGTCCGCCATGTTTTCAATACAATTGGCGCCCAATTGCTTCGGAGTGACGTATTCTGCCGTAATGTTACGGCGCTGGAGAGTGTGTAACAATAGAGAGTTCCTAGTAGGGTCGATCCAGCGCGCCAGAACCGGATCGTCCGCCATGTTTTCAATACAATTGGCGCCCAATTGCCTCGGAGTGACGTATTCTGCCGTAATGTTACGGCGCCGGAGAGTGTGTAACAATAGAGAGTTCCTAGTAGGGTCGATCCAGCGCGCCGGAACTGGATCGTCCGCCATGTTTTCAATACAATTGGCGCCCAATTGCCTCGGAGTGACGTATTCTGCCGTAATGTTACGGCGCCGGAGAGTGTGTAACAATAGAGAGTTCCTAGTAGGGTCGATCCAGCGCGCCAGGAACCGGATCGTCCGCCATGTTTTCAATACAATTGGCGCCCAATTGCCTCGGAGTGACGTATTCTGCCGTAATGTTACGGCGCCGGAGAGTGTGTAACAATAGAGAGTTCCTAGTAGGGTCGATCCAGCGCGCCGGAACCGGATCGTCCGCCATGTTTTCAATACAATTGGCGCCCAATTGCCTCGGAGTGACGTATTCTGCCGTAATGTTACGGCGCCGGAGAGTGTGTAACAATAGAGAGTTCCTAGTACGGTCGATCCAGAGCGCCGGAACCGGATCGTCCGCCATGTTTTCAATACAATTGGCGCCCAATTGCCTCGGAGTGACGTATTCTGCCGTAATGTTACGGCGCCGGAGAGTGTGTAACAATAGAGAGTTCCTAGTACGGGTCGATCCAGAGCGCCGGAACCGGATCGTCCGCCATGTTTTCAATACAATTGGCGCCCAATTGCCTCGGAGTGACGTATTCTGCCGTAATGTTACGGCGCCGGATTGAGAGTGTGTAACAATAGAGAGTTCCTAGTAGGGTCGATCCAGCGCGCCGGAACCGGATCGTCCGCCATGTTTTCAATATGGCGGGCCGGATTGCCTCCTAGTGATGTATTCGACCGTAACAATACGTCGCGTTCTTATCACAATTCGGCGCCGGATTGAGAGTGCGTGTGTAATACGTCACGCCGTATCAAAAACCACTAGGAACTCTCTAATATGGCACGGGATTGAGAGAGTGCGTGAAATACTTCACGCTGTATCTAAGCCGAACCAAACCCACTAGGAACTCTCTACTTTTCCTTCTCCAACGTAACGAAAAATTCCACAAGGTCAAAGCTCCTCGAAAACCATCAAAAATGCCTACTTTTCAAAAAATTCTCCAAATTCGCAATGAGTTTCTGAACGTTGAAGCGAAATTTTTTTGAGCAGTTTAGGAACAGTATAAACGTGAAAAAATTAATCTACAACCATTTTCCAATATTTTCAATACCTAAAAAATTCATAAATATGACGCTGCGAAAACGCATTATTGGCCGGAAATGGATCAACATTAGCTTTCTCCTCTGTTTACTTGTCTCCAGTACTCTGTTAGCTCAAATGATAAATTATTACATAACCGTTATTATGTTTCAGAGCCCAACAACGACTCGCCTCTGAACCCTCAAGCGGCCACCATGTGGAAAGACCAAACCGCCTACCGGTCCCACCTCCTCTCCAACTACTCGCAATTTCTATCCAAATAATAACTCCCACTCTTTGTTTATATTCATTTGATTTTTATTTTTTTATAGAATTTTTTTTGCCTGTAACTGAACGAAGAAAATGAAGTAAAAGATCACTGAATTGAAACAAATACTCGTCAAACCCCTCAATTTATTTCAATAAATTAACGGATTTGACGTGTATTTGTTTCATTTTTTTGTATTATACGTATTATACAAATTATTTGTATTTATTTTTGGTTTTTTGGTGGTGCAGTGCAGTTGGTTGTTTTTTTCCGTTAAAAATACCGTCTTTAGTTTCAGGAATAATTTTTTTGGCTTTACACCACGTTAAGATAAATAATCACGGTTTTCGTCTTGGAATGTAAATTTCACCGCGTAATTTGAGTTATTTAAAACAAAATACGGAGGCAGGAGTGGGGCGAATTTCGTTTGGCGAAAAAGTCTGTAATAACGATCATTTTTCCTTTGTTTGTTTTTTTATTGTGCTGGAAGAATTTATTTATAATTTAAAGTTTATACAAATATAGTTTTTTCTTTCCCTTACGAGTTTGGTGGGTTTATTTCCATCCGATTCTCCTCGGTAGAATAAATAAATAAATCTCAGCGACTTGATTTGAAGTCGCAAAAAGTGATGAAATGCTTTCATCGCTCAACGAAAAAAATCAATTTTATGCCATTTATTAGTGATTTTGATAACTCACGAATGATAAACTTGTGAAAAAGACGCTGCAGATTTTTACACAACGGTTTTGTTTCCTTTATAGGTCACTAGCCTGCAAATAACACGGCTTTTCTATTATCAGTATCTACTTTTTCTGGTCCAACTAACCCTGCAGAGGTAGTACACGTAAATCTTACGTGTTGTCAGGGAAAACGCTGTCTCCACTAATTTTCTTTCGGCATGATTCGTGTAGTTCCTCATTCTAATCCACTCAAGGTAGTTGTCCTTAATAATTATGGGGTAATTATTATCCCTTATTAAGGGATATCCTCCCTTAAGGGGACCCTTATTAACCTCTTCTCCCATCCCAATAACGTCTAGTATTTATTATATCGATACCTTAAAGCACAGAGGAGCTATGTCCATCCACATTTTTTTTAATTTCAGAAAAACTCATATTCAACAAAATTATTATTGCGTTTTCTTGACGATAATAGCTTGAAAATTTATTGAGGAAATAAATTTTATAAAGTGTAATAAGCCATTATTTTAGGAATTGTGCATTGGTGATAATTTCTTTTGCGTTTTTCTCAAAACTCCGTTTTTGGACATAGCTCCTTTGTGCTTTAAGGTATCGATATTGATTTATTAATATCAGTTGCTCATAGGGAGCAAACTGTTGGTTCTACAGAGCTCTGCGTGGTCTCATTTGATTCTGAAAATTCAATTCTATATTAAATTGCTGAAAAATCAATACCTTCAGGTACATTGAGAGTTTTCGAGGGCGTTTTGAAAATAACAACCTCTTTTTTTCACTCCTTTAGAAGTGACCAACACTCACCATTAGCTTCGGGGGAAGTAATAGTTCCTAAATGGAGGCGATATATGTACCAAATTTCATTGAAATCTCTTCATGGTAGCTAAGGAAAATGGTACAGCAGACTGACGGATTTTTTAAATTTCATTTTCGGATTCTACGAACCTTCAACCGTAAACCTAAACCAAAAATTCGGCAAAATCTGGTCAGCCGAACTTGAAACCAACTAGCGCTAACTATTATAAGAGTCAACTCTCACCAGTACACAGTAGTGCCTCAGTAGCCTCTACTCGCATACGAGTGGATCCACCATACTCAGAAATGGCCTGAAGACATGGATACTAGAAGAAGTATTCCATGCCCGAAGAAGAGATGGTCGAAACCTTGACCGTGAATAGAAATACAAATGATTTATTTTCGATTTTTAATTATTTTATTAAATAGTTGAAATATTTTTTTAATTAACCAAGTGATTATTTCTCATTTATTTTTCTGTAAATAAGTTTTTATTCACTAAACATTTTGTGAATAAACTTGTTTACAGGATTCCCGGGAAATTAGTTGCATTCTTTTAAATAAATATTAACATTTTTTGTAATTCATTCGCACATTTTTCTGTAATTTTTTCGTATTCACAAATAAATTTGAGTATGTAATTCTTTATTTAGATGCACAGCATGTGAACACAATTTTTCGAATTTGCACAAAAAAATTATTTGTGAATAAATTTAAATTCGTATGAATAACAAAAAAACAATTTTTAAATAATTAGTAATGAAGTAATAATTAGTGGTGAGATCAAGGGACTCCGAGAATGCGCAATGTCAACTTTCCGTTAACAGTAGGTTTGTTCCAGCGCAAAAAGTTCAAGAACTCAAGTTCATGAACCCGCTGGGTGTGAGAACCCGAAAAAGTTGAAGAGTTCATGAACTTTTTAGGTTCAGGAACCTGTGCGCTGGAACGTTTTTAGTAGTTAATATCGGACGATCGGCATAAAATGCAACTTACATGACTCAGCAGTTCATCTTACTTAATTGTGGAAAACGGAGAATAACGTAGATCTTGAACATAGCTTCATATTTAATCAACTTCACGAATAAAATACAGTTCAACATCCGTACATCATACAAAAACGAGTAAATTCGGGTAGAATCATAAATCCAGAGCTTCGAGTGTGAGACCGCATCAACAGACGTTCGACCCGCGACGCTCCGCAGTTCCGCCAACACAACAGCACAGATGTACCATGGAGAAGCGATATTCGTATCTTCTTGACACTCCCTCCCGAATATCCATCAAATAGGGGACATCTGTTGGAACTGACTGTTGGCTCCACTGACGTATTATTGCAACACAGACTTATTGTGATTAACCAGCACAAACGTCCTGTGGAACAAAAGAACACAAGCACAAGTAAACCATTACACAAATAACATTTACATAACAAGTAAACCAAAATTTGTGTGAATTTGGACTTTTTTTCATGGCTTGATGATCTAAAAGATTATACTTAGATCCAATAAGGACAAAGTTAGACACTGGTTGTCATCTCAACGGTTCAAAACAAGTCAACCCTAATCCAATTCTTCGAGAAAACTGGAAAAGATAGAAGACCAAAAGTTGCTAAACAAATGAAACCACAACGCCATAGAGGAATCACAGGAAGCGAGCAGGGAAACGACGAAACAAGTGAACAAGGACAATACGACTGAGACGAAGGAAAGCAACGGCAAGGCGAAAAGAATTGCAACAAGATTATTACAACCAGCATCAAACTTCTATTATGAAATCATCCTCATGTGCCCAATAATGCAACCTAATTGTCCAAATAGAACGGTCCCTGATAATTTCGATACCAAGGAATTTCCTGGTATCACCAGGAAAAACACAGAATCACATAAAATGCAGTAAGTATCTAACATAATTTAAATTTCACCATATTATTCTGATATAATTGGAAGCCACTAAAACATCAGTAGGTTACGGTTGTAAGATGAAGGGATAGAAATCCAACCTTTTGACATACCTGATTATTTTCCTCTCCTTTCTTCCTACAACTCCAACTAATTATCATAATAATTTTCATACCTGTTGAAATTTCAAGTCCACATTTCTCTGGAGCGACAAATTCTTGATTATTAGCCTCCATCAAACTTATTGCAATTGAGGTGTTCATAGTTGATAGGGTGAAATGTGACACAAATGTTCCTCTTCTTAGTGAAGAACATACTCCAACGTACTCTGTTCATCTCCTTCTTCCTTACTGATTTATTCACACGTATTTGACTCAGTTTCCTATTCTGTAGAAAACTCTAGAATCTTTCAAATAGGTAGTCTGATAAGGTCATCTCCTACGAAACTAACCTGCTTGGATCTCACTAACGTTTTATTGCATGAACATAAACTAACGTTTATTGCATGAAACATATCACAAACATAATATTATGTTTATATTATAGACTGTTTCTGTTCATTCCAGCAAAACACATACTAAGTTGTCTATATTATGTCTATATCCAGCAAAACACATACTAAGTTGACTCTAGGGGCGACTTTGGTTTTTACTAAAGTCAAACTTATAAGCTCCACACATGTTTGCTATATGTTCAACATGTGTTTTACTGACTGTAATCTGGCACACGCACAGAGCACTGGAGACAAGTTAACAGAGGAAAAAGCCAATGCCAAAATGGCGTGCAAGCACCCCTGAGGCTGCCTCAGTTGCGCCATCTACCCTCAGCTAAGGAACTACTCTACAGAAACTGAAGTGGTGGGGGAAGGCCACACTCTCTTCATGAATGCGATCTGTTGCACTCATCTAGAACTACGTCCACCAATCAGAACGTTTCTAGGGCTCCCAGCTTCAGCTTTCAGCCCAGTGCTCAAAGGTTAACGGATGAAATGATTACATCATAACTTGAATAACATGACTCTGAGCAAAGAAGATAATAAATTCACACAAATCTTCTTCTCTAACTCCAAATTCGACCAAATTCTGCAGCAGTATTATGCTGTGGCATATAAGATTCACAAACAGTTAGACCTATATTTTTTCTAATAAGGATACCTATAATTCACAGATGACGTTTTATACTCCATTCCTCCATCAGTTCCCAAACATTTAATTTTCTTTATGCATGGTTCAGTCTAAAGTGTCATCTAAGACCTCCATTATCTCTCATACGGATTTCCTCCTCAATTTTCCTCCCTCACATTATCTCACATAGGTACGTATTTCGTTAGCACTGATTTTCCAGATTTTGCCTGATAAGCCTCAATTTTCCTCCCTCCTAAATTTAGATCAGAGTCACTCTTTCCTCAAAAATCGTTCATCAAAGATTGATTAATTCGAATCTGTTTCTAAATTTACATTTTCGAGTCGTTTTCGTAAAATCAACTGTACCTCAGACTTGCTTTCAACAGTGGTACCATCAAATTTACCTTGTTTCACAAGTTCAAGTGTCAGTTATTAACTCTATTTTAATTTGCTAATAAATTTTCAATTACTCTCAAACGTTACACTTTTTTTTGGACTTTCAAACGTACTAACTTTTTTTCGGATTTTCCAACTTACCTTTTTTAAAATTACTTAAAAATTTCTTTTTTTTCAGACTTTCAAACGTATTAATTTTTTTTAAGGCTTTTCAAATACTATGCTTTAGCAAACATCCTGACGTTTTAAACTTTTTCAGAATTTCAAACGTGCTAAATTTTTGTAGACTTTCCAACGTACAAAATTTTTTAACAGAAGTACTAAACTTTTTCACATTTTCCGAAGTCGCACTAAACTTTCTCAGATTTTCCAACGTACTTAGGTACTAAACTTTCTCGAACTTTCTAACATACTAAACTTTCTCAGATTTTCCAACGTACTAAACTTTCTCAAACTTTCTAACATAATAAACTTTTTCAGATTTTCCAAAGTAGTACTAAACTTTCTCAGATTTTCCAACGTACTTAGGTACTAAACTTTCTCAAACTTTCTAACATAATAAACTTTTTCAGATTTTCCAAAGTAGTACTAAACTTTCTCAGATTTTCCAACGTACTTAGGTACTAAACTTTCTCAAACTTTCTAACATAATAAACTTTTTCAGATTTTCCAAAGTAGTACTAAACTTTCTCATATGTTTCAACGTACTTAGGTACTAAACTTTCTCAAAATTTCTAACATAGTAAACTTTTTCAGACTCTCCAACGTACTAAACTTTTTCATACTTCCAACATAGGTACTAAACTTCCTCCAACGTACTATTTTTTTTTCCCCCAAATTTATTAAACTTTTTCCAACAAGCTCTACTTTTTCCAACGTACCTAACTACTAAACTTTTTGCAACTTATTAAACTTTTTCAAACGTACTTAGTTTTCTTTTCAACTTATTAAACTTCTTCCAACGTACCTACTGAACTTATTCCAACGTACTTATTAAACTTTTTCTGACGTACCAAACTTTATCAAACGTACCTACTCACTAAACTTTTTCCGACGTACCAAACTTTTTCAAACGTACTTATTAAATTTTTTTCTTGTTCATTTGACATGATGTAACACATTGTCACACCACTCAAACATGTTACATTTCGTGATGAGTATCTCTCCATTGGTGATCATTATCATTGATCAGGAATATACAGTTGTTATGCCATTATCACTCTCTCACTATTCTATCGCGAGATGAAAGGCAACTCATTCACAGATATATATACATATCTATGTATGTAATTTGTAATATATGAGACGTAATATATTACAATATTATTGTAATTCATTTTTCAGATATATCACAATATTATCGTAATTCATTTTTCTCACTGTACAACCCATTTACTATTATCAAACATATTTAATTTCCCACGTAATTTCAAAACATACCTACATAGATCACACACAACAAATAGATTTTTCCACACCTATATATTTTTGCATACGTTGTATGCTGAAACGAAATGATATACTTACTGAAAAACTCAATTACAATTCACACATATTGCTAACGCACTCTGACGGTCTTCAAATGAAATAACAAACTCACAAACCGCTCACTGCTTACACAAACGTATTTAGCAATCGTATTCTGACTCTAACTTTAAACGAAATAATATACTCACAAATCAATCACTGCTTACCCTTACGTACTCTGACTAACTCTAAACGAAATGATATACTCTCAAATCAATCACTGCTTACTTTACGTACTCTGACTAACTCCAAACGAAATAATATAATCTCAAACCAATCACTGCTTACCTTACATACTCTGACTTACTTCAAACGAAATAATATACTCTCAAATCAATCACTGCTTACCCTAACGTACTCTAGCTCCAAACGAAATAATATACTCTCTAACCAATCACTGCTTACCTTACGTACTCGTGACTTACTTCAAACGAAATAATATATAAAAACCAACTTCATAGTGCAACAAACAATATCTAAACAATCAGGTTGCATAGGTCCATCGTTTTCACTTACATGTCGAATTAATCCCATTGACATACTAACACTAACGAGTTAGAAATATATCATTCAGACTCCCTCCCAACTTAACATCGTAATAATTATACTTCATTTAGCTCCTTTTATTAAGTTAGTTAAGTTGGTAGTTACTTCTCAGAGAACAAACATTGACAGGGCCTACGCAACCCACACATATTTTTAAATCGTCCACAGAGAGGGCCAGTTGACTGTTCTAACCAAGGTGATGGGATCTTTTTACCAACCAATTACAAGGTAAGGTATGTGAGGAGACGCGACCAAACGAGAATTGCAGCTGATCCGCTGAGTATGCACCAAGTGAACTGCGCTGCTCAGCTAACAACAACCGCAGGGCCATTTACTCTCCCTGTAGCTACGCCAAAAATGGACGGTACCTACATAATCCCACATATTACACCAAGGCCGCACCGAATCGTATTTCATACATGAAGCACAGACACACACACACATGGCTACCCTCACACACACTGACTATAATTATTTCATCACACACACTGACTATAATTACATCCTCACACACACTGACTATAATTACTTCCTCACAAACACATACGCATCGATTCGGCACTTGAACATCAAACAGTCCCCCCTTAGGGTCCGCTTTGCTATTATCGGCTAATAAATACCTACCATCTGAAATAAATGGTAAATTAGTAACAAGAAGTCCATTGTCCGATCATTCGCGCTTTGTTATACACAAAGTAACTTCACAAAATTAAAAGGTGTTATGTTAAATTCAAACAAAATTCGAATCCCACAAACTTCAATTCTCATTTGGTAAATTCAAACTAAAATTCGCAAAACTCAAATTCTATTTCGCTTAATACACATCACTAAAAATCAAAATGTGTACTCACGAAATAAACCACACGAACTATTCCAACGTACTTTTGGTGTAACACACCATTACACCAAGTTTCACCCCACATCCCTTTCTACAGACAATCGTACAGATGACGATTAATTGACTGGTTCTGACCATTCTTCACTCACAGGGATTTCAACAGACGTACAAACGAATTTACGTACTTCAGGACTTTTTCCATACCATGGTTTTACAGGACACTAACGACACACGTCTTTTCACATGCAAATGCCTTTTCCACTCTCCACACTACAGAGTACCGGAGACAAGTTAAGCTCCACACGTAATTCACCAATCTCATACGATCTTCAAACGTAATATAATTTGCATGCCGTATTGGGTCAGACCAGTGAAACTCTTACGAAATTCGACTCACACAAATACCAGATAAATGTGAAAGACATGCTGCATGTTCTAATCGGACAATGGACATAATAGCCGACTGATTTCTCGTTCAAAATCAGAGCAATGAATTCATATCGGACGATCGGCATAAAATGCAACTTACATTACTTACTTACATGACTCAGCAGTTTATCTTACTTAATTGTGGAAAACGGAGAATAACGTAGATCTTGAACATAGCTTCATATTTAATCAACCTCACGAACAAAATACAGTTCAACATCCAACATCATACAAAAACGAGTAAATTCGGGTAGAATCATAAATCCAGAGCTTCGAGTGTGAGACCGAATCAACCGACGTTCGTCCCGCGACGCTCCGCAGTTCCGCCAACACAACAGCACAGATGTACCATGGAGAAGTGATATTCGTATTTTCTTGACAGTTAACATGAAATTCGGCAGGGAGCGCGCAACTCGGCTTTCAACAAACCTTGAATAACCTCCTCTCGTCTCAATCTTTAGCGGGATTTTTTAAGATTGAACGATTTTTCGCAATTTTTAACAATGTCTCCGAGCTATTTTGTTTCAACCCCTTGTTTTTTCAAGTTTTCTCAATTTAAAGATTTCTTCCGTGTTTGCTGACTTATTACCTTAAATTTAATTATTATTACATTAAAACTGTTGTAACTCCTGATATTTACCAAGTAAACTCAAATTTGTGGATCACAGCGTTAATTTGAAAAGAGCGTTACATTTCCAAGCTAACAAGTGCGAAACCAAAATATTTTAGCAATAAAACATGTTTGAAAAAATCAAGTTAAAAAGCAAACTTCAAAGTTTTTACTCTGAATCCCTGCCTATTTCGATGGGTGCTCTTCGAAAAAACATGCTCAAATTGTCAGTTTTCCAATGGTCTATCATTTTTTCTTTTTAAAATTCATATTGGAAGAGTAGGTACCTAAATCAAGTTTTAGTGCCAAAAAACCGTGTGTTTTACTAAAAAATCGAGTGTTATACGTGGTTTATCATGGTCACCCTCGATCTCAAGATGAATTGACAAGTTTTTGGTACCTATCATTAATTTCCTATGCATAGGAATTACATGTAATTTCATGCTGAATACAATGGTGATACTTCTTGACTGCAAAATAGTGGTTATTTCGATGAAATCCGTCATTTTTCGTTAAAAAAATACGCATTATTCGTAGATAAGGTACTGAGCGTAAAGCAACACCTTTCTACTCAATAGCAACATCATCTTATTTTGTGTTACGTTAAAATTCAATCTTATGGGACTCAAACAACATTGTTTCAGTAGAAAAAACATTGCAGAGTTCATACCCGGAGTTAGGAGGTTCATTTCATTGATCAGCTTCCACTATTTCTTCAAAAATTCACTTTCTAGCAGTCAGAATTATTCGGAAGTATCGACATTGAATTCAGCGTGAAAAACTACTGAAGAAATGATACCAAAATCGTTAAGTCATCTTGAGATCGACGGGTGACCGGACTCTGCGTAAAACATTCTTGTAAAAAGCTACAATTTTCACGAAAAAGCTTACAATTCAAACGCAGCAACCCACTATTGTAGTCAACAAATCAACTTTTGCCCATGTCACATGAGTAATCAATCACCCCATTTTACGGTAAATAGTTTGCAGAAGAGAGGGATGATGTGAACTTCCTTGAAACACTCTCCGAATAAATATACAAAGCTCACTGTAGTGATAATGGAATAATCGTGTATTTGTGAAAAAAGAAAGAGTCGATCGAAAATGGCTTCTATTACAACATTAGTAATTTCCAAAAATTTACACTTCATTCCTAGAGACTACTCGTTAAAACATAAGTAATTTCCAAAAAATTTACACTTCATTCGAAAAACACTTCATTCCTAAAGACGACTCGCTCTTCGAGAAAGAGGGGCTCAGCACACCGAAAAGAAAGTTTCAGAATGGAGCCAAGTGATTAGCGTGAAAACTGGTCAACAAATGAAAAATTTAGTAGGTTTCACGTGAACGTCACAGGTTACCCTTCAGTTCTAGTTCAAAACCCTGCCTTCGATGAGTGCAGAAAGTTCATGAACCCAGGTACAAAAAGTTCATGAACTGGAAGCGCTGGAACGTGGTTTATGTTTGCAAGTTCTCGAACTCGGCGCCGCTGGAACGCATCAGTTCATGAACTCAACATGCGCGCGGGTTGTGCGCAGTTTAGGTGTAAGAAAGTTCATGAACTGAGAGGCGCTGGAACAAACCCAGTATGGAGTAATAGGAGTAACTGACAGTTAGAATTGAAGTTCCTTTTACAAGGCGGGTAGTGTCTAGTGTTAAGTTGTGTGGTTTCAAAATTTGTGATGGTTTCAAAATCTCCTGTGCCGATATCCTTACAAGTATGCCGTCGATACAAGTTTCGGGAGTGCATGGCCTTTTTCGAAAGAGCGGTCGGAGTGAAAGTGTTGTTATAAGTAATCATCCAATGTCCACGCAGATTTGGATTTGCTCAACAGGTACACGAGTTTCGTCATAACCCATTAATAGGGTAACTTTTGTTAGAATCTCTTCCTGAAAGTATGGATCTTAGGGTTCGAAAAGGCGAATTCGAGAAAATATAGAGGGAATGAAGGTTTGTTTGTTGACTATGTAGGCTTGTTGGGTTTGTGGACTTCAGCAGTGCAATGGCGCCTGCAAGAAGCATTCTGCGTAATTCGCCAATCTCAAATGGGATGCTTATCATTCCTAGCACCCAAGTATTCATGGTCTGGGAGATTTGACGTCGAATCTTCGAACATGGAAGAAGTATTATATTCTTCCATACTTCGAATTTAGAGATTCGACGAGAGTCAGTGCACATGCGCACCGGCTAATACGACGATTCAATTTACCACGGGCTGAAGGCGTCGTAAATCGAGATTCGACGTCGAATGGGGTATTTCGGTGGGTCGGAAATTCAGGTTTTGACCTCAAATTTGGATTCAGCACCCTTGAAAACCTATATACTACAACTTTAAGCCCAATGATACTATAACATGTGGTAGAAAAATTAATTAAAGAGATCACACGTTTGAAAAAGGCGGGCCGCTATAAATGCACACACACTAGGCAAGGACTACGCCGCGGACTAGGCCGCGCGCCTGTGTGAGTGGTGTTTTGTAGTATCCAAGAGGTCCCCCAAGGGTTTCTGTGCATGAATACTTTTTTCAAAGACAGTTGGCTAGCTACGTCACGATTGGCTAGCTACGTCACACCATTCAAATCTTCAACTTTCCTTAGCTTCTCTGATTTTTTAAAAACATTTTCTCGACGAACAGACCCGATTACCGTTATTCCTGAGCCATACTCTTTTGAAAAAAAAAAAAATAAAAAAAATTGACCGAAATACCCCATTACAAAATGTGATCCTAGCGCTAGCGGCAGTTCTGTGAAGCAACTATCATAACATCAACAAACAGATCTTCTCGTCATTTCATTTTGAGTTTTTCTTTCAACAACACCTTTTTTTGCTTTTTATTCCGTTTTTCCGTTCATTTATTTCGTTTTTATTCTGTTCGAAGAGGGTTTTTTTCTCGATCAGATGGCCTGCTGGAGAAGTGTAAATGTTGCTTGCTGGCATTAAAGCGAGCATAGCATTCTCCTTTCCAGCATCGAACATGTTTCAGCCATGAGATATGTACCTGTTGAATTAATAAAGGGTTATAATCCCTAATGTTCTTGATCCATATGTTGTGATATATAAGGCACTGCTATTGGAGTGCCATCTAGTCGGGTTTGTTCTGTATTACTTATGTGTGGAAGTCTCCACTTCTCGTACTGTGTATTACGATGGCTGTGATTCTGTGTGTTGATCTCATTATACAAGTTTTAGTACTTTTCTAATTAGTGAGTTCGTGTTTCATTCTATCCTAGTACAAACGGTAGTTGTACCTTTAGGTAGAACGGTATTTAATATTTAAATTGCGCTCCGATCTCTGGCCTTCAGCCGGATAATCGGATATGTCGACATCGGCGGTGTTTGCTGGTGGGCAAACCCCTCTGCCGTTTCGCTTGTGTTTTCGACGGGTATGTTGTAGCGGTTGTTCCCTCGGTACGAGTGCTATGTCCCAAACGAAAACTTGTTGACAGCCCAGGAAGTCAACGGAGGTACTAGGTACGGAGTAGATAACGGAGACACTTCCTGGGACAGGCAAACAACGGAGTGGTGGCCACCAACAACGGAGTTTAACGGAGGTTGCCTGGGTCAGACAAGTACGGAGCCTTCACCAACGGAGTCAAACGACGCACAAGTAAGTGTGGATTTTTTACGATTTGAAGCCTTAAACTTGGGATTCGAGGAACTAGGTATGTAAATTGGCGGGAAAATGGCAAGAGCTTGGAAAGTTGGCCGAATCGAAGATGGCGTAATCATGAACTCTGTTAAAAATGATGGTAGGATGAGATATGCGGATGATGGAAACGTAGAAAACCAATTTACAGGGTTCCTCGAACAAAACCACACTCCCTACGGTGCCAGAAAATTATTTAAAAATTATTGGTTTAGTGATCTCCACGTTTGGTTGTGTAGTTTGATTAAAATTCGTCAATTTAAAAGTTATGTGTTCTGCGCATATGCACTGCGCAGGATAGTGGGGTGATCGTGGGCGATCCGCGTCTCCATTTTCATTCTGTTTTCCACTGCTCGTTTCGCCTGCTCGTTTGCCAGCTTCGTTCTTTTTTTTTTCTCCAAAGTTACCTGAGTTTTTTTCTTATTATAATTTACTCAATTTTGTTTTTTAAAAATCGTTTGTCAGTTTTTTGTTGTTGTTGGATTTACGTAATTTCAAAGTCGATTTGTGTTATTGCGAAGAAGATTGAAAGTTACAAGGTAAGTAAAAGAATAGTTCGAGTTACCTACCACGTTTTTTTGTCTCGTCTAATAACTATTAATTTTTGTTCAGTTCCAAGATTAATTTTGTTGTTAGTTCACATTTGCAGCATCATACCAATTTTTTGAACAACTTAAAGAACAATAAAATAATTTAGTTGGTACTTAGGTACTTTTATTTCGGAAAAAGGACCACTGATATCTCTTTATTATCGTTAGGTACCAAGAAGTATTCTCAGTTAGATTAGATTTCATGAAATTTTCTATTAAAAAAAGAGGCCTGTTGAAAATTTCTAAAAAGAAAAATTGAAATTCGGAACCTTGTCTTGTGAGATGTTGGCGCCAACAGGTGCCGTTTCCAGTTGAAAAGTTTTTGCACATGGACAAGTGCATATCATCTTTCACTTCATTTGTTTTCTTTTTTACGTGCTACGTATTGCTACGATAATATCTCGATCGGGGGGAGAATTTGAGTATTCCCTATGTGTTCTGGTTGTTGTAGTTTCATCTAAGATCAGTGGGGATCAGTGCGTTCTAGATCGTTGGGAATGGATTTGTAATTTCCAAATGTTAGATGTGTGAGAAGCTAGTTCAAGTCACTTAACGATGTTCAGTTCGTTCAAGTTAATTTACCTTGGTATCTAGGAAGGCAATGGAAGAATCCGAAGGGAAAGTACCACTGAGGCGGGAAATAATCTCAGTAGTGACCATTAGCCTATTCTAGGAAGGGAGTGTGGGGGGAGCTGGTGACCCAAGGGCTCCCAACACACTTGACTTTCCGAACAGAGTAGTGTGTACGGAGCCTCGACGGAGTCACTTGACAGGGGACATAGCAAGTCGTGTGACAATTTGCACCGGGGAGAAGGGGACAACCGGACAACCAAACGATGTGTTGATGTTTATGTGCGGAGTTATTTCTATGCTTGGATTGATTCAACGTTGTGAATCAATGGATAACCTGTCGCAGACACTTTCGGACGGGAGAGAAGTGCCAATGCGTGAAATCAGGTTTTAGGAGGTCATGGTACACGAATCCTGTGGAGGAATTACATACACTTCTCGAGCAGATACCCACCGCTGCCCGAGCATGATCTCTGAAACCTCCAGAGCGCAATAACATGATCATGATGACTGTGGAGTCATGATGAATAGCTGAGCGATTTGTTCAGCGAAGGGAATTGGAGTGTCTTCAGTAAATGGTTATGACTAGCTGTCTCGAAAGACAGGAGGAATATAACAAAATTTATTTTTCAGTTACTACATTTGTCTACTTGACTATCACGAGAACTCAAGAGGGATACTCTTCAAGTCTCTTGATGAATCTACCAATAAGAATCCTTCCAACGCTGGAATAGTTCAAATGAACGAAACAGCATCAAGGATTCAGATGTTTATTGTTCAATGCAACTATTTTCCTTACTCTAATAGATATATTAATGTAGTGGGCACGAGCAAACAACCCCACTGAGCTATGAATAAAGTTGAAATTATTATTATAAATTTTTAAAAATAATATAGTGGGCACGAGCAAACAACCCCACTGAGCTATGAATAAATTTGAAATTATTATTATAAATTTAAAAAAAATAATATAGTGGGCACGAGCAAACAACCCCACTGAGCTATGAATAAATTTGAAATTATTATTATAAATTTAAAAAAATAATATAGTGGGCACGAGCAAACAACCCCACTGAGCTATGAATAAAGTTGAAATTATTATTATAAATTTAAAAAAATAATATAGTGGGCACGAGCAAACAACCCCACTGAGCTATGAATAAAGTTGAAATTATTATTATAAATTTAAAAAAATAATATAGTGGGCACGAGCAAACAACCCCACTGAGCTAAGAATAAATTTGAAATTTTATTGTGAATTTTTTAAATAACGTAGTGGGTACGAGTAAACAACCCCACTGAGCTATGAATAAATTTGAAATTATTATTATAAATTTAAAAAAAATAATATAGTGGGCACGAGCAAACAACCCCACTGAGCTATGAATAAATTTGAAATTATTATTATAAATTTAAAAAAAATAATATAGTGGGCACGAGCAAACAACCCCACTGAGCTATGAATAAATTTGAAATTATTATTATAAATTTAAAAAAATAATATAGTGGGCACGAGCAAACAACCCCACTGAGCTATGAATAAAGTTGAAATTATTATTATAAATTTAAAAAAATAATATAGTGGGCACGAGCAAACAACCCCACTGAGCTATGAATAAATTTGAAATTATTATTATTAATTTTTAAAATAATGTAGTGGGCACGAGCAAACAACCCCACTGAGCTAAGAATAAATTTGAAATTTTATTGTGAATTTTTTAAATAACGTAGTGGGTACGAGTAAACAACCCCACTTAGCTTTGATTAAATCTAAAATTTGATTGTTCATCCTTCAAAATGTTGTGGGCTCGAGTAAACAAAAACCAATCTTTTTGTATTATCCTTTAATAATTTTTCTCATTACCTCAATAAAGAATGTTTAAACTTGATCATCTTACATGGTCATTATTTTTCGTTTTTTTTTTGATAGTTCAATTGAATTATTTTTGAAAATCTAAGTTGATAAACGCCATTCAAAACAAATGTTACAATGTATTCCCCACAATTTTGTTGTTGTTTCTAAACTCAAATAAATTAAATTAAAAACACTTTTACTGACGTATAATTCTGGTTGTTTGTTAGGTAATTCTCGATTTCCTAATTAGTGAGGGAAGTTATCCTTTTAAATCTGCAAGAACTTGAGAAATTTATGTTTTGTCATATTATGTTGAATTTTGTTCTAATTTGTGGAATGTGCTTCATAGATGCAGAGTCCATGTGATGTGGACGCAGAGAGGGAGCTCCAGAGGCGTATAGAGGAGACAGTGCAAGCTGCCCTTCGTAAACATGAAGAATCTGCTGCACAAGAGATACAAAAGGAAGCCTGCCGTCTCCAGCGTCAACGTGAAATTCAGATCAGGAAGGTAATATTGCAAAATTTTATTTCTCAGACTGAATATCTACGTGCTGAAACCTTGGAGGCAGTTGTGGCCAAGCATGTGGAGTACATGATGGAATTCCACAAATTTAACGACCGCCTCTCCAGGATGCACGCTGAGGCCATAAAACAGCTTGATAACCAGGATATGGCAATGATGACCGACACTCCACTGGAAACAGTTGCTTCTTTGGAAGTTGGGGAATTTGACCCTAACATTGTCAGGCAGCTGACTGAACAGCTGACAGTGGGAATAACCCAGACAGGTCTTGATTTGCCATATCCCAACGGAGCCTTTCAAGCTAACGGAGCCTCTCAAACCAACGGTGCCTCTCAAACCAACGGTGCCTCTCAAACCAACGGTGTCTCTCAAACCAACGGTGTCTCTCAAACCAACGGTGCCTCTCAGTCGAATGTATGTCCTCCACCCAATGGAGACAGAGCGTCTTCTACTCTTGATTTGAATACTCCTTCCTTGAACATTTACAAACCTCAACCCGAAGAGCGATTGTCATCATTTATCAGAAGTGACTTCAGACAATTCACCCCACTGCAAAATGGATCCAACATCCTCAAAGATGACCACAACTTTGCAGCATGGCGTAAAATGGTCATCCATGCACTGAGCGCTTCTAACACCATAGCAGCCTTGCGTACTTCAGATTATGTTAGGCAGCCAGAGGAACCCATATTTTCTAAGTATGCAATGGAACAGATGAAAAATGCCGTCTGTGCTTACTTGAAGTCCAATGTATGCTCTAAGTATGAGGATTACATTAAGATGCAGGATTGCCCCATACAGATCTTGGCTACATTAGAAGAGGTCACTAAGGCAGCAAACACTGAGGAATATGATGATCTAAACAGGAAGTTCACCAACTTACAGTTCGACCCTACAAAACAGACAATTGTTTCTTTCAACGACGAATTTAACAGTCTTCTTCGGAAGATGGAACATTTTGATGCACACCGCTGTTTCAAAGTAGGGGCTGATGCTGAACTTTACATCAGAAATCGTTATCTGGCCGCCATTTCCAAGGTGTTTCCTGACCTTTACAAACAGCAGACAAGTGACTATGCTGCCAAAGAACGTGTAGGTCTTGTGGAAATAATGAGGCGAGCCCAATCGGACTTCAATCGCATGTCTTATGCAAAACGTGTGGCTGAACCCTCAACGTCAGCGGAGAAAACCAAGGACGCTGCTTTGATCTTCAAGTCCAGATCCAAATCGTCTGACCCCGGGAATTGTTGCTATGTCTGTGGCACTACAGGACATTTTAAGAAGAATTGCCCAAATTTGGTGTTGAATCCTGACAATCCAAAGACTTGCTATAACTGCCAACGGGTTGGTCACTTATCTGCAAAGTGTCCTTTCAAACAGACTCCAAAGTCTAAGGCTGCTAGAGAAAAGGAGAAGAAAGGAATTGCAAGACAGTCAAGAGACAGAAGATCTCGTAGCCGAGGGCATTCATCTACCCGAGACCAGTCCTGTGACAGCCTAGAAAGCACCAGATCTTCAGCAGACCTCAGGCCCATGAATGGTCGCTCTGAGCATGGACGGAGGCGCCAGGGTCGAGTGCTTCCAAAGAGGCGCTCAACCAGAGAAAGATCTGAAACACCAGCTCCACAGAAGAAACGGCGTGACTCAACCAGAGGAAAAGCTGCCATGGCTTGGGAACGCTGCAATGATGAGGATGCTATTTCATTGAGCTCTCCTTCCCTTGATGGTGAGTACTCTATTCCTTCTGTTCTGCGATGTATTACAGATTCAGGTGCAACGCATCACATTTTCAATAATAAGGGATACTTCATTAATATGTGGAATTTACCTGTTGCTAAACGTATTTCGTGTGCTAACAGCTCTGCATCAGCTGATTTAGTAATCAAGCAGGCTGGTAATGTAATCATCCGGAATCCTAATACAGGGAAAATTAGCTGTCTTCAAGATGTTCTTTATTCGCCACACTCTGCGGAAAATCTTTTTTCACTTCGCAGAATACTGAAAGATGGTGTTCAAGCTAAAATTACCAATAAGGAATTAGTCATAACAAATAGTCGCACTGGTAAACGGGTCACCACAGGCTCGTTTGATGGGTCGTTTTGGTGGTTACAGTTCGAGTTACCTTTAGCAACAGCGTCGCTGCAGCAGCGGCGTCACATACTGAATTCTATCCAAGATAAATATGGTATTTCAGTGGTGGATAACTCAGGTCCATCATTTGATAGGGGTGGTGATAGTACTTCATCTGCAGTTCTGGGCAAGCGCCTTGCAGCACATGCAGCGAAGGGGGGGAGAAAAAGAGTCAGATATGATCTACCAGACTCTTCCTCACCTTCTACCTCTGCATCTACACCCTCCCAATCAAAGGAAGTCACCAAGTCTGTTCTGGATGATCCAGGGCTCAAGTGGCATTTTAGGTTAAATCATATTAGTAAAGCATACTTGGAGACTTTGTCAAAAATATCTCCAGAACTCAAAAATGTAACTTTTGGTAACAGTCTTCTCGAATGCGCTGACTGCATGAAGGCTAAAGGGAAAAGGAATCCATGTAATGCCAAACGTCATAGGTCTAGTGTACCATTTCACAGGGTTTATAGTGATCTTGCTGGTCCCTTACGTCCAAATGCTTACAGAAGTAAAAATAAGTATATAATTACATTCACTGATGATGCTTCAAGATATGCAGCAGCATATCCCCTAGAAAATAAGACTCAGGTTCATTTAAGTTTGGAAAAATACTTAGCTGAAATTAGGAAGCTCATGGGGCCAAACACAAAGATTGCAGAACTCAGAACTGACGCTGGCACAGAGTTCAAGACGTCTGCCATGCGACAACTGCTGTCCCGAGAAAAGATTGTTCATACTGAGTGTGAACCTGTTACTCCACAGCATATTGGAACAGCAGAAAGACTTAACTATGAAATAGGTGATAAGATTCGAGTCAACCTAATTTCCTCGGGATTACCTAGCTACTTTTGGGCCTTTGCTTTGAATCATGTTATTTACATACATAATATCACTCCTAACTCATCAAATAACATGGAACCACCTCATAAAGTTTTATTCAATGATGTACCAACGTTGAAACATATTCGTAGGTTTGGTTGTGAAGCTTATGTCTTGGATAATCATGTCAAAAATAAACCTAAATTCCAAGCTAGGTCTGACTTATGTTTTCTTCTAGAATGTGAGTCCACTGGGTACACCTTGTTCCATGCTAACAAGAAAATCATAGTTAGGTCAAAACATGTCAGCTTCATTGAATCTAGGACCTATGCTGACTACCTTAAGGAAAAGGGAAATGAATCCCTATTCCCGCCAGAGGTAGCTCAGGATAAATTTGTCTTAGAAGAGAGCAACTTCGACATGGAATCCCTTGCCGGGGAGACTCAAGCCTCGGAACTTGATTCACCATTTGGGTCTCCAAGTTCTGTCAGGAATACGGCGAATGAACCTGTTTCAAATGTAGTGGCTGAAATTGGTTCATCATCGAGTCCGAAAGCTATCCCTGAACCTGAGGACAAGGGGAACGCAACTCCTGTTTTTCAGCCAATCCATAAAGAAAAGGTCAAGTTTCTGGGAAGCTCAAAGGATGTTGAATTCTTTGAGAGCCTGGATGACGAGAACGAGCTGAACTCTACAGACATCTCAGACCTACAAACAAGCCGTCAGCAGCCCGGATGGAGAAAAATGGGTTGAAGCCATAACAGAGGAACTCGACGCCATGGATAGATGTGGCACTTGGAAAATAGTGCCTAGAGAAGAAATACCCAAACGATCAAAAGTAATTAAGGCCAGATGGGTGCATAAGAAGAAGAATGACCCTGATGGTTCTGTGAGGTACAGAAGTCGGTTGGTAGCAAAAGGCTTTGCTGATACCAACCACTATGATCTCTCTGAGGTCTATGCTCCAGTCGCTCGGCTCCCAGATGTGAGGCTCTTGTTGGCTCTGGCTAATAAGTTTGATTTAGAACTTGTTCAGCTGGATGTTAGAACTGCCTTTCTAAATGGAAATTTAGAAAAGCAGGTGTATATGGAGCCTCCAGATGGGCTAGCAGAGTGGATTTCAGATCAAAATATGTCTGTGTTCTCCTGAAATCACTTTATGGTCTAAAAGTGTCACCCAAAAGGTGGTACATTAAATTTCAGGAAGCAATTCTGAAATTGGGGTTCACTACTTACCACTTTCATCCTTGCATTTTCATCTGGCGTGATGGAGGAAAGTTTGTGATGCTTCTGCTCTATGTCGATGACATTTTAATGACTGGGAACTCCAAAAGCAAGCTTAAGGAGACCAAAAACTGTCTGAGAGCAGAGTTTGAGATAAAGGATCTCGGGCAACCCAGGAAGTTTCTGGGAATTCAAATCAAACGAGATCGTGAGAAAGGTTTGATGTATCTTCACCAAAGGGATCATATTGATGCAATGCTGAAACGATTTGATCCCAATGGTAAGAAAACTGCGGACACTCCGATGTCAGCTCAACCTCCTCACTCCTCAAGTGAACAGTCTGGCGATGCAACTGATATACCTTACAGGGAAGCCATAGGCTCTCTGTTGTATCTCCAGAGTGCAACGAGACCAGACATCTCGTTTGCCACCAATGCCCTCAGTCGTCGCCAGTCCAATTATACCTTTAATGACTGGAAAGAGGTTCTCCGGGTATTTCAATACCTGAGGGCTACTAAAAATTATGGTTTAGTTTTTACAGGAAATAAAAAAGGTTTAGACTGTTTTGTAGATGCTGCACTTGGGGCTAATGACAGTGCTGGTTTGTCAACCACTGGATATGTGATCCAGCTCTTCGGTGATACAATTCACTGGAGAACGAAAAAACAAAATCACGTATCACTCTCTGCTCCAGAAAGTGAATATGTGGCACTTTCCATGGCTTGCCGAGAAGTTGTAGGGGTCACTGCTCTCTGCAAACACGTCCTGAACATAGATTTGGTTCCAACTATGTTTGAGGACTGTCGCCCTGCTATTGCTCTCACAAAAGTTGAAGACTCAACGACATTGCGTCACCTCGTTAGACTCTCCTTTCACTTCATAAGGGAGAAAATTAAAAATAAAGAAGTTAAGATAACTTGGATCAGCACTGACTCTCAGTTAGCTGATACATTCACCAAAAACTTGCCTAGGGAGAAATTTGTTAAATTCAGAGATATGTTGTTGACAGAAGTCAATTCATGTGACTAATGAGATACTTTTTCGTTCACAGATAATCTCTGCTGATGTAACGGAGCCTCTTGCTTTATTTCTGACCAGGCATTCTTCTTGACTGAAAAACCCGGAAAATTCTGTCTTGGTGTACTTAGACCAAGCTCATTCAACGCTTCATTGGAGAAAATGGACCACATTCGTTACTAAAGGAGCCAGTTTCTCTACATTTAAAGTCAGTTCGTTAAAGTTTATAACATTAGTGCTTACCGGGGAGTGTTGAATTAATAAAGGGTTATAATCCCTAATGTTCTTGATCCATATGTTGTGATATATAAGGCACTGCTATTGGAGTGCCATCTAGTCGGGTTTGTTCTGTATTACTTATGTGTGGAAGTCTCCACTTCTCGTACTGTGTATTACGATGGCTGTGATTCTGTGTGTTGATCTCATTATACAAGTTTTAGTACTTTTCTAATTAGTGAGTTCGTGTTTCATTCTATCCTAGTACAAACGGTAGTTGTACCTTTAGGTAGAACGGTATTTAATATTTAAATTGCGCTCCGATCTCTGGCCTTCAGCCGGATAATCGGATAGTACCAAAATGCGTTCAAAATTGTGTGACGGAAGTAGCAAGGGTTTTTCTTTGATACAAGACTCCTCATCGAGAGCTAGGAATTTCACCTCATCAATTTTCCTCATCAATGAGGAATTTCACCGAATTCTGTTTGCATTTTTCCTGAATAGTTAATGGTGTGGGATAGATGAAAATCCGGCTGATTTCGGAAAATAAGTCTCCTGTTATTTTTGGGAGACAATCCGAATTTTTGATTTCAAAACTAACCGGGAAAACAGACGTGAAGCGGGAACACTCGCTGATTGGGCTGTTCGGATCGCCATCTCCTCCCAGTGTTGCCCATTGGGATGACGAAATCGTGTTTTCTAAGAGAAAAATTATCAAACAAAAACAGGGGGAACCTAATTTTCCCCATCTTGCTTTTTCTATTTTTTTCTTCAGTTTTTCGATTTCGAACTTTACTGTTTCGTGTAATTTTGCATCTGGGGACTATAGATTTCTCGATCTCAGCGCTTCAAGCGGCCATAAATGAACTATTCCAGGATGACGTCATTTTCCCGGTTTTTTTAAACATTCGTATTTTCTACACTGTTTTGTTTATTCGTAAATTAGGAAGTTCGGGCTGGAAGTTTGCTTTAGGGGGTTTTTTGAGGTGCTGAATCCGATTTTGGGGTCAAAAATAGGAAATTCCGACATGGTGAAATTCCTCATTCAGAAGTCTGAAGCATGATCCTTTTTTAATTCTAGCCATAGATTTTTTCGTTCGTATGTATACGAACGAAAGAAAGTACCTATGTATAAGAACGAAAGTTCGTATGTATACAAACGAAAGAATGGAACTTTCTAATAGGATTTATTAGGAAACTCTGGGGTTTCATCATTTTTCAACTAAAAGGAAATTAATGAACATGCGGTTCTTTTGACACTGACTTGGTTATCATCTGATGCCACAAGGAACGCTACGCACAATGAGGAATTTCACCGAATTCTGTTTGCATTTTTCCTGAACAATGCATGGTGTGGGATATATGAAATCGGGTTGATTTCGGAAAATAAGTCTCCTGTTATTTTTGGGAGACAATCAAAATTTATGATTTCAAAAAATAACTGGGAAAACGGACCTCTTCAACGTGAAGCGGGAACACTCGCTGATTGGCTGTTTGGATCGCCGTCTCCTCCCAGTGTTGCCCGATGGTACGATGAAATCGTGTTATCTAAGAGGAAAGGAAGGAAACAAAAACATGGGAAACCTAATTTTCCCCATCTTGCTTTTTATATTTTTTTCTGCAGTTTTTCGATTTCAAACTTTACTGGTTTTGTGAAATGTTACATCTGAGGACTAGATTTCCCAATCTCAACGCTTCAAGCGGCCGTACATGAACTATTCCAGGATGATGTCATCCTCCCGGTTTTTTAAATGTTCATATTTTCTACACTGTTTTGTTCATTCGTAAATTAGGAAGTACGGGCTGAAAGTTCTCATAGGGGGTTTTTCGAGGTGCTGAATCCGATTTTGGGGTCATAAATAGGAAATTCCGACATGGTGAAATTCCTCATTTGATTTTCGACAGGGGAAAATGTGGGAGCCTCATGAGACCCTCGGGTTTACGACAATTCGTATCAGACGATCGAATCAGACCATGAATACCCCTATTGGATAATCCTAAGCCTGGATAAGAGTAGGGTACAACAGCGACCTTATTTCAGGGGCCTTATTCAAGTTTTGCAACGATTTTTGAAATGAAATGATATTTCGTCAGATGCCTACGGGTAAACTGGATACTAACTTCTGAATTCCGAGTTCGTTTTATCTAGAAGTAGTAGTAGGTAGAAATATCACAGGCGGACTCCCATTGGCTCGTGATGGTTATGATGAACATGAGTGTAAGCTTTTGGGGTAGTGTTTCAGTTAACGAGTTCCTTCAAAAAGGGGGGTCTAAGGGGGTTCGCGATACTGAAAAAAACAAAACAAAGAAAGAATATCGGAATCTTAGACTAAGTGGAATAGTTGTACTTATCTGGTTTCTGGTAGCGGCGTTCTCCCGAGCGGTTTGGAGATGAGGCGTAGCGTTCCAGTAGGTACCTTTTGTTATATCTGATATTTGCAATACTGTTATGCCTGAAGGGATATGTTAACCTGAAGGGTTCTATGTATCGATATGTTGTAAATAAATGAAGTTACGTTACGTTGTTGTTTCTTTCAAGCAAGTTCCTATTATCGATAGGGTTTGCAATACTCTTGTTACTCAGAACCTGGGGGTGTCTGTAGATTGTTTAACCAAATGTTTTGTAGATTTAATCTCAGGAATAGAAACGGCAATACAGGTAAGTAAGAAGGTGCCAATGTGGTTACAGGTAAGTTCTGCAAGTATCGATCCCAGGGATCGATCGCCTGAGGGGCGTTACGGCTGGAATGCAACAAGGTAAGAAAGGTAAGTTTTACTTATTAGCGACTAGTCTTAGTTTTAAGTTACGGTACGATACTCTTATGGATAGGATCGACAAAGGTGAGTACTCTTAGTTCTCTAGGTTCGTTACAGGTAAGTTCCTTTAGTTCCTATTTTCGTTATAGTAAAATATCACTGAGTCACAGTACCTCTACCTCTAATTGGCCAATTATAATAAGGTAGATTAGTTTTTTGCACTCACGTTCCGGGTTACCGAGGCGAGTCCGGAGGCGATGCGGCGAGGTTTGAAGGGGGAGAGCCGGGAACGGACTGGTTCTGCGTCTTCCTCCGATACGACGATCCAGGCAGGCACGACGAGATCCAGGGGGCGGGACAGGGCAAGAACACTGGTTACTTTTCACTCTTTAAAACCTAGTGACTTGTTGGAGGCAGGAGGTGTATAGCTGGGGGTGTATCGGTGGTTCGCGATACGGGACGAGCGCTTCAAAGACAGGGGGAGATAACTTCGAGACAGCTGGCAAGGCTTTAGCATCAGGACTGAGGTCTCTCGGTTGGTACATCAGAATATCATAGGGCTTCTGGGCCCAGTGTTGCCACCTCCACTTGCAGTTGGCACTCCTGCTTCTTCACGCTTGTCAGCTGATTAGCCTCCTCCATGCTCTTCCATGCATATGACAGTTGACTTTTGTTGTGTCCTTGGATGGTGTTTGGACACTTTGGTTCTGAGGCCACGCCCCTATGTTGTGGCCTGTGAAGTGGGGGCCTGGTCCCGAAGGGGATCAGGTCTTACGGATGGGAGGTGCCTGTGAGGGGGAACAGTGAGCAGCTTGGTTGCTCACATGAGTATTCGAATCCTTCTTGCTTTCATGTCCACCAACTACCAAGGTAGTGAAAGCTTTGTTTTCACTTTTCAAAGACAGGAAAAAGAGTTCTCCGAAATCAAAATTTCCACCCGCGCTTCACGTTTTAGGTTTTTCCGAACAGTTTTCGTCCATGTCTGTCGTGAAATCCTAGTAACGGGCGAAACTGAAATTATTGGCCGATTTCGATGAGATTTTCAGGGATGATGAGAGATAAATATTTACATGTAAGCTAGGTACTAGGCACCCAGTAGGTATCAGACCAACATGACGGAATTTATGACATTTTCACGACTTTGCTGTGGCACATAAACCAAAACGCTGCAAATTATTTCACAAAGGTTTATTATTTTCCTGTATAGATCATAAAACTGTTGTAAATTATTACACAACGGTTCAGTATTTTCCGTATAGATCATAAAACTGCTGCAAATTATTACACAACGGTTCAGTAGGTATACGGGTCATTTCAAAATTTGGGGTTATTTTGTCCTCGAACTTTTCCATAAATTATTGTTGAAGTTTTTATGTTTTTTCTCCTGTAAACGTCCTTTGTTTTGGCCACTGAGGCAGATCCTGAGGTGGGCGCACACTTTATCAAGTAGTTTCAAATTTATAGAATTTTGAATTTTTTCCATAATTTCGACTTTGTAGGGAGAGAGAAAACCAAGCTATAATCTAGGTACATCAGAATTATCAGATTCTTCAAGTCTTTCAATCAGTCTAATCTTTCGTAAAATGTGGGTTAATGAAAAGTCAGAATTATATGACCCAGCGGTGTGAATAGTTCAGGTAACTCTTAAAAATGTAAACGGCTTTGAAAAAAAAAACTTCTCTCCCTGCAATTCCATCTCTCTTCCTGCAAACCAGCCTCTTCCCAGAAGTTGTAGGTAGAGAGGTTGTAGGGAGAGAGATTTGTGAGGTTATCACTCTCTACTGGCCTCACCATTATTGATTCTGAACGTTAGAAAAAACTACGAAGTTATGACGATAATGATTATTATTATTCAATACTAAAACTTTAATAGGTGTACGTATTAGGATTATGGGTATTAATTTGTTATATACTCGTAATTTGAGTTTTGTTTAAAATTAAACGTAGAATTTTATTATTTTATTTAGCGGTCCACCGTCTAGGACCTAACCCACACAATCCCTGAAAATTTCATCGAAATTGGTTGAATAGTTGCGGAGTTTTGGTTGTAACAATAAATTTAAAGTTCGCGCATGCGCAGCGGCTATTGCTTGACCAATTTGATTGAAACTTATAGGGTGTCTCTTAGAAGTTAGTCCCTAACTAACCTCCAAATTTGAGCAAAATCGGTTCATTAGAAACCGAGGTTCCAGGAAATTCACGTTTGCGCATGCGCACTCGCTCCTATTGGTCCGAAGGTGCTGAAATTGATAGGGGACCGTCTAGGACCTAACCCGCACAATCCCTGAAAATTTCATCAAAATCGGACCACAGGTTAGTATAGTTCTGCCCGGGACAAGGATTGACCACAGACAGACAGACACGGAACCAAAATTGTTCGGGAAGCTCTCAAATCGCAAAAAGCAAGTAGAAATTTTGATTTTGGAGGACATTTTTTTTTCACTTCTTTCACGAATACAAAGCTTCCCTACCTTCGGTAGTGAGGAAGCAAAATACATAACACTATGGCATTCATAATTATAATTTGAGTTCAATTAAACTTAGTTGAACACTTACCCTGATGAGTGAGGTGGTTGTAGGGAGAGAGAAAGTATTTACCTACTCTCAAAGCTTCAACACTTCACAACATAACCCACACAACTGGGAGCTTGGAAATTCAACAAACTTCAGTAGCTTCGGAAGCCATCTTGCAGCAGTGTTCACTTTTGTTTTTCATGACACAAAGTAATCGTTTTCCAGGAGTGGGCAGGCATTTCAAAAAAATTGTAGGGAGAGAGAATAAAACCTTGTGACAGCATCAAAACATAGCAAAAACCCTTCCAATTCATGGAATTTTCGTTCGTTTCTAATTTATTCCTGAAGAGGAGAGTATCCTGGACCAATAACGTTTTTTACTTAAATTAAAATATGAATATAGAGTTCTCCAAAAATTTTCAAAGTTCCCAACCTACCCTCTGTGACAGGTGTAGGGAGAGAGAATTGGGATCATTAATGATTTTTAATTATCTGAGTTAATTGATTAGTGAAATTCATTCTATGTGATCTTTGTAGACACCAACCTGCTGTATCTCTCTGAAAAAATTCTGAATTTCCAAGACAAATAGAGTGTTCACAAAAGCTGCGTGACAAGAAATAACCCCAAATTTTGAAATGACCCATATAACCGTCGGTTATGTCGGTTCCGACATGACGGAATTTATGACAGTTTCACGACTTTGCTACCTATGCCATATAAACCAAAACGCTGCAAATTATTTCACAAAGGTTTATTATTTTCCTGTATGGATCATAAAACTGTTGTAAATTATTACACAATGGTTCAAATTTTCTGTCCAGATCAGAAAACCGCTGCAAATTATTACAGAACGGTTCAGTGTATATACTCTCCTGCAAAGAACACTGTCACTATTTATTTATTTCTTGTTTTTTTACTAGGGCATTTTTGAGAATTTCAACCCTTAATTTCAATTTGGATTCTAAAATGAAGAGTTGAAATTTTGTAAAATGCCCTAGTAGGTAGGCAGTAGGTACCTATGGTTGGTAGGTAAAAGACATAAATAAATAAGTTGTGACAATGGCAAAGCTGTGATCTTTGCAGAAGAGTGATCTATACAGGAAAAGAATAAACCTTTGTGAAATAATTTGCAGCGTTTTTACCTTCCAACCATAGGTACCTAATACCTACCTACTACATAACTATCTTCACAATCAAGTTTGTTTGGAAGAAATAAACGCTTCGCACTCGATTCGAAAACTAAGTTAAGGTTCCTTCATATGGAAATTTGATTACTGGTTGCTAAGGAAGCAACATTGAATGCAACTCGGAGAAACGAACAGCGATCGCATTTTAGTCAGATAAAATTTGAACGGAGATTAGACCTCTTTGGTGATTCACACTCGTGATTCTGTTTTATCAAAGGAAAATCCTCAAGCGAACGGTTTGTCCTACAGAGCTTTGCGTGGTCTCTAAAATTTCTAAAAATTCAATAATATCTTAAATTGGTGGCTCCATTTGGGGTCTAGTTGTGCCCCGAAGATTTTGGTTGATGTAGGTCACTTTTAAGGGTTCAAAAATAAATTTTGAAATTTTGAAAACGCCCTAACTCGAAAAATTTTTATATAAAGCTATTGTTTTTCCTTCAATATGAGATTCTACAGAATTTTTCGAGACCACACGGTGCCCTGTAGGACAAACCGTTCGCTCCCTACGAGAATTTAAGAGTTTTACGTACGATAAATCAGAAACACGAGTGTGAATCGCAAAAGAGGCCTAATCTCCTTTCAAATTAAAGCTGATCAAAATGCGATCGATGTTTTTCTTCATGTTGGATGGTTGGTGGCTTTGCAGACGAGTGATCTATATAGAAAAATGATAAACCATTGTGTAATAATTTGCAGCGTTTTTGAAAAGTTGTAGAAACGACCCCTGAAGTTATGCGGACTTATGTTGCGCCTCCCTATACAGGGTGTCTACCATTTGGATGGACCAAACTTCAAGGATCGATTCTACAACTCATTTGCAACAAAAAATGTCTCTTAGCAATTTTTTCTTAACCCACTCAAAATTCTTTTTTTTCCACTTTAAAGTTTTTATTCGTATTTTCGACCTTGCAGCACTAAAATGGTCAAAACTCCCTTATTTATCATGCTACTTCAAATCTGAGTACACCGTTGGACAGAGCGTTAAATTTTCTATCCATTTAGTGGGAAACCCAGTTTCTTAAAGCCATTTGTTAGAGTAAAAAAATGAATCATAGTCAACATTTATAATTTTTTTCGAAAATCACCATTTTTCAGGCTAACGATTCTCCCGTAAAAAATACCGCTATCGTGGTGCACTCAACGGGAAAAACTACCCCAAGATTTCACCTTTCCAACGATATGTCAGTTTTAAGGTTTAAGAGGAAAGTTTCTTTGAAAAAATTGAGTTTTATGCGAAAAAACATGCTTTTTTAGGCATATTCCGCTAGAGAGTCGACCAAGTATTATTGCCTTCACTTTTCAAGGATTGCAATAAAAAGTCCACCAAATTACATTCCTACTCGTATTTTACGTTTTGGACCTTCCTGAACAATTTTGGTACCGTGTCTGCCCATCTGACAGTCGGTCTGTCTGTCTGAAAGTCCTTGTAGATGGCAAAAGCAATACGAAGCTACTGTCCGATTTCGATGTAATTTTCGGTAATGTTCTCCATAAAAATCAAAGCATTACATTTTCGAAATCAAATTCAAAATTTTATTTATTATTATTTTTTTTTTGTTGGAAATTACCATTTTTTAGGTTTATTGTTAACCTGGTATAAGTGGTGCTATCGTGGGCCACTCAACGGAAAAACCGTTCATTTTGATTTTAAAAATGGAACTAAAATAAAATTGAAGAACTTAAAATAGAAAAAAATTATCATTGTAACGTTGGTAGAAAGTGTTGGTAGGTACAACGAACGACACTCATTATCGGAGTGGAAAGTCAATAATTGTAAAAAAAAGTATTATTGTCAATGAAACTCTTTTTCTGTTATTCTTCTGCTACAAAAAGTCAGTTTCATGATATTTATTCTAATTAAACGAAAAACTGATTCTTAACGTAGAAAAGATGTGATCCCGGAGTAGTTTTGGCCATTGAGTGGCCCCGCGATAGCGCTACTTATTACGGGCAAATAGTAAAACAATTTTGAGAGGGGGGTAACTTTTTCTTGCTCGATTCCAAAATGTTGTTATTGAAAATAATAAACCAAAAAATTGTAATTTCTATTTTAAAAAAATTAAAATTTTTGAATTGATTTTGAAAATGTAATGCTTTGACTTAGATTTTTATGGAGAACATAGCCGAAAATTACATCGAAATCGGAAAGTAGCTTCGTATTGCTTTTGCCATCTACAAGGACTTTCAGACAGACAGACCGACTGTCAGATGGGCAGACACGGTACCAAAATTGTTCAGGAAGGTCCAAAACGTAAAATACGAGTAGGAATGTAATTTGGTGGACTTTTTATTGCAATCCTTGAAAAGTGAAGGCAATAATACTTGGTCGACTCTCTAGCGGAATATGCCTAAAAAAGCACGTTTTTTCGCATAAAACTCAATTTTTTCAAAGAAACTTTCCTCTTAAACCTTAAAACTGACATATCGTTGGAAAGGTGATATCTTGGGGTAGTTTTTCCCGTTGAGTGCACCACGATAGCGGTATTTTTTTACGGGGGAATCGTTAGCTTGAAAAATGGCGATTTTCGAAAAAAATTATAAATGTTGACTTTGATTTATTTTTTTACTCTAACAAATGGCTTTAAGAAACTGGGTTTCCCACCAAATGGATAGAAAATTTAACGTTCTGTCCAACGGTGTACTTAGATTTGAAGTAGCGTGAGAAATAAGGGAGTGATGACCATTTTAGTGCTGCAAGGTCGAAAATACGAATAAAAACTTTAAAGTGGAAAAAAAAGAATTTTGAGTGGGTTAAGAAAAAATTGCTAAGAGACATTTTTTGTAGCAAATTAGTTGTAGAATCGATCCTTGAAGTTTGGTCCATCCAAATGACACCCTGTATAGGTAATTGTTAATTCCAATTGTTTTTTGCCCATGACACCGAATTGAGAGCCCTCCTCCTTCGGCCCGACATCCGATTTGAAGTCAAAATGAGAGCGCGAGCTTCAATATACATCACATGACACCAAGGATTGCACCTACAAACAAAAACAACATAAATTCAATTTTCCGTTTATTTGTAGGTAATGGTTTAAAAATTCGTATTGGTTCATTTTTTGGTACACATAAAAAAACACATTTTCAACAATTCGTTTCAACACCAATCAAAAGTACCAACTACAACAAAAAAATCCAAAAGGCACACGGTGATCGGTTGTTCAATTTGAAACCTCACAATCGATATATTTGTATTTCACTTTTTTTTTTCAAAATGGAGGGAAACGTAATAAGGCACGAAGGATCCATCGCCACCTTCTTCTCAAAAACTTGAAAATAAAAATCACTACAATTTCGATGCGTTTTTAGTGTTCCAAAATCGAAACGTGAAACAAAGGCACATGAAATTCCACTCGTGAATTTTCGAAAAATTATTTTGCAATTTTCGCAATTTCAACATTTCGATCACAAAACGTTTCAAAATTTCTATCGTTCAAAAAAACCGTCATTTCCAAAACATCGTGACAATAAAATTTAATAGGTTATTCTGAATGAAAAAACGGTTATTTGGTACATTTGCGATTTTTTTTTCTTCAAAAAACACACAATTTGGTGAGTCAAAATGTAAAATTCTCGGTGCCTCGTTGAACTTCGAAAGAGTTCGATATGTCGAATTTGGTAGCCTCGAAGACGAAAATTGAACAGAAAACACAAACTACGCTATTTTCAAAGGTGTTCCAACGCAACCGCACATTTTTTGCGTGATATATTTTTTTTTTCCTCGCTACAAACTACCATTTATTTCGTCGAAAACCAACGTCGTTTCGACTTTTCGGTTTATTTTCATAGTTTCACACATCTCAAACGAATTATGTACAAATTTTCTAATATTTTACAAAAAAAAACCACACAGAAATATTTGATTCGATTCTTGAAAATCGATAAGTAGACTTACAACTAAAATTTGCATTTTTCCACAATTTTTACTCTTCAAATAATTAAGTCTAAATCGTTGTTTATTATTATTTATAACTTATTGTACATCTTAGAAATTAAATATAATTTTTTTCTCTCAATATTTGGTGTGCTAGCGTTTCAAAGATACTACTTACATATTTATAATAAATTAAACGTTGAAAAAAAAAAAAAATATGTCCCAAAACTGTTTTGGTATTTTCAAAATACTTTGGTATCGAATAATTCATTCATTTAATTTTTTAGGAAGGTGGAAATAAATAATTATAAATTAGTCGAGATGGGTGGTTTATTTTACGGTAATTTTTCGAGACTCGATTTGACTAAATAAAAAAGGTTTCGAATCGGAGAAAAGGACCGAAACGATTAAAATTTCACCAAATTGGTGGAAAAATGAGAGTTTTTCTTTACTTATTTTAAAATAATAATTTCAATTTTTGGATCTTAGGGAAAGTAAAATAAAATCTTCGAAGGGGTGTCTGGTAAGGGAGGTTTTACTGCCCAAACACGGTATTGAACTCAAAACCTTAATGAGAAGCTCGAAGTAGCTGAAGAGAATGTCGAAGAGTTGGTTTGAAGGGCTGATCCAGATGACTCGAAAGGAGGATGTGAAATCTGTCGACTTTGAAACATGGATTTCGCAAAACTGTTGAGTGGGTGAAGCTCTTGGGATTGGAGGTTGTCATCAAGAGGCGTATCTAAGAGTTCCACAGCCACCTGGAGGCCACCCAGCGGCCAGTGCTTCTCTAAAGTCGTATCTTACCGAATGAAAAGGGTTCAAAGCCCAATTTGAGCACCAAATCCCCAGCCAGCAACTCCAAGTGCTGATATTCCAAGCTCGTATCTTACCGAATGAAAAGGGCCTCCATGGGTTCAAAGCCTGATCTGAGCACCAAGTCCTCAGCCAGCAACTCCAAGTGCTGAGATTCCAAGCTCGTATCTTACCGAATGAAAAGGGCCTCCATGGGTTCAAAGCCTGATCTGAGCACCAAATCCCCAGCCAGCAACTCCAAGCGCTGAGATTCCAAGCTCGTATCTTACCGAATGAAAAGGGCCTCCATGGGTTCAAAGCCTGATCTGAGCACCAAGTCCTCAGCCAGCAACTCCAAGTGCTGAGATTCCAAGCTCGTATCTTACCGAATGAAAAGGGCCTCCATGGGTTCAAAGCCTGATCTGAGCACCAAGTCCTCAGCCAGCAACTCCAAGTGCTGATATTCCAAGCTCGTATCTTACCGAATGAAAAGGGCCACCATGGGTTCAAAGCCTGATCTGAGCACCAAGTCCTCAGCCAGCAACTCCAAGCGCTGAGATTCCAAGCTCGTATCTTACCGAATGAAAAGGGCCTCCATGGGTTCAAAGCCTGATCTGAGCACCAAGTCCTCAGCCAGCAACTCCAAGTGCTGAGATTCCAAGCTCGTATCTTACCAAATGGAAAGGGCCTCCATGGGTTCAAAGCCAGATCTGAGCACCAAATCCTCAGCCAGCAACTCCAAGTGCTGAGATTCCAAGCTCGTATCTTACCAAATGGAAAGGGCCTCCATGGGTTCAAAGCCTGATCTGAGCACCAAATCCCCAGCCAGCAACTCCAAGCGCTGAGATTCCAAGCTCGTATCTTACCGAATGAAAAGGGCCTCCATGGGTTCAAAGCCTGATCTGAGCACCAAGTCCTCAGCCAGCAACTCCAAGTGCTGAGATTCCAAGCTCGTATCTTACCGAATGAAAAGGGCCTCCATGGGTTCAAAGCCTGATCTGAGCACCAAGTCCTCAGCCAGCAACTCCAAGTGCTGATATTCCAAGCTCGTATCTTACCGAATGAAAAGGGCCACCATGGGTTCAAAGCCTGATCTGAGCACCAAGTCCTCAGCCAGCAACTCCAAGCGCTGAGATTCCAAGCTCGTATCTTACCGAATGAAAAGGGCCTCCATGGGTTCAAAGCCTGATCTGAGCACCAAGTCCTCAGCCAGCAACTCCAAGTGCTGAGATTCCAAGCTCGTATCTTACCGAATGAAAAGGGCCTCCATGGGTTCAAAGCCTGATCTGAGCACCAAATCCCCAGCCAGCAACTCCAAGCGCTGAGATTCCAAGCTCGTATCTTACCGAATGAAAAGGGCCTCCATGGGTTCAAAGCCTGATCTGAGCACCAAGTCCTCAGCCAGCAACTCCAAGTGCTGAGATTCCAAGCTCGTATCTTACCGACTGAAAAGGGCCTCCATGGGTTCAAAGCCTGATCTGAGCACCAAATCCCCAGCCAGCAACTCCAAGTGCTGAGATTCCAAGCTCGTATCTTACCGAATGAAAAGGGCCTCCATGGGTTCAAAGCCTGATCTGAGCACCAAGTCCTCAGCCAGCAACTCCAAGTGCTGAGATTCCAAGCTCGTATCATACCGAATGAAAAGGGCCTCCACGGGTTCAAAGCTCGATCTGAGCACCAAGTCCTCAGCCAGCAACTCCAAGTGCTGAGATTCCAAGCTCGTATCTTACCAAATGGAAAGGGCCTCCATGGGTTCAAAGCCTGATCTGAGCACCAAGTCCTCAGCCAGCAACTCCAAGTGCTGAGATTCCAAGCTCGTATCTTACCAAATGGAAAGGGCCTCCATGGGTTCAAAGCCTGATCTGAGCACCAAATCCTCAGCCAGCAACTCCAAGTGCTGAGATTCCAAGCTCGTATCTTACCAAATGGAAAGGGCCTCCATGGGTTCAAAGCCTGATCTGAGCACCAAGTCCTCAGCCAGCAACTCCAAGTGCTGAGATTCCAAGCTCGTATCTTACCAAATGGAAAGGGCCTCCATGGGTTCAAAGCCTGATCTGAGCACCAAATCCTCAGCCAGCAACTCCAAGTGCTGAGATTACAAGCTCATATCTTACCGAATGAAAAGGGCCTCCATGGGTTCAAAGCCTGATCTGAGCACCAAGTCCTCAGCCAGCAACTCCAAGTGCTGAGATTCCAAGCTCGTATCTTACCAAATGGAAAGGGCCTCCATGGGTTCAAAGCCTGATCTGAGCACCAAATCCTCAGCCAGCAACTCCAAGTGCTGAGATTACAAGCTCATATCTTACCGAATGAAAAGGGCCTCCATGGGTTCAAAGCCTGATCTGAGCACCAAGTCCTCAGCCAGCAACTCCAAGCGCTGAGATTCCAAGCTCGTATCTTACCGAATGAAAAGGGCCTCCATGGGTTCAAAGCCTGATCTGAGCACCAAGTCCTCAGCCAGCAACTCCAAGTGCTGAGATTCCAAGCTCGTATCATACCGAATGAAAAGGGCCTCCACGGGTTCAAAGCTCGATCTGAGCACCAAGTCCTCAGCCAGCAACTCCAAGTGCTGAGATTCCAAGCTCGTATCTTACCAAATGGAAAGGGCCTCCATGGGTTCAAAGCCTGATCTGAGCACCAAGTCCTCAGCCAGCAACTCCAAGTGCTGAGATTCCAAGCTCGTATCTTACCAAATGGAAAGGGCCTCCATGGGTTCAAAGCCTGATCTGAGCACCAAGTCCTCAGCCAGCAACTCCAAGTGCTGAGATTCCAAGCTTGTATCTTACCAAATGGAAAGGGCCTCCATGGGTTCAAAGCCTGATCTGAGCACCAAATCCTCAGCCAGCAACTCCAAGTGCTGAGATTACAAGCTCATATCTTACCGAATGAAAAGGGCCTCCATGGGTTCAAAGCCTGATCTGAGCACCAAATCTTCAGCCAGCAACTCCAAGTGCTGAGATTCCAAGCTCGTATCTTCCCGAATGAAAAGGGCCTCCATGGGTTCAAAGCCTGATCTGAGCACCAAGTCCTCAGCCAGCAACTCCGAGTGCTGAGATTCCAAGCTCGTATCTTACCGAATGAAAAGGGCCTCCACGGGTTCAAAGCCCGATCTGAGCACCAAATCCTCAGCCTGCAACTCCAAGTGCTGAGATTCCAAGGTCATATCAATCATAAAAGGGCTTCCCAACCTTGCAAGGATCTCTCTAAACTGGTCACGTTGAGTGCGAGAAGCTCTTGGGATTGGAGGCTGCTGCACCTTGAATTGGGTTGAAGACCAGGAGAGAATACTTTCGAGTCTATTTAGATTACTTGTGGGTAACAGGAGAAAGAGAGCACAAAACGGAATGGGAGTTAGAGTTGTGACGGTACAGATGTACTGGGACTGTGGAATTGAGTATCAATGGTTACATGTTCAATAAAACTCAACGCTCACTGGTACATCTCCCTGGAGTCCAAAGTACGCAAGGATACTTGGCAGTGTAAAATATCCATGAAGGATGTAGCTGCAACAGGAAGCGCCTTTACAGATTCCACGAATGTAGAAGATATTTCACAGTTCTGCACCAGGAAGGGATATTCTTGACTGGTTAGCAAAGTTCGGTAAGCAATACCAGTAATGAAACACTTTGATCTTTGTCCCTGTAACTGTTGAGGAAAGGTTTTTATGGTGGAGGTCGTTATACATGGAGTACTTCCATGCAGATCCCAGGATGGATACTTACACATCCATGACAGGAGATACCAAATGTTTACGTGGAATGAGACGACTCAAAGCACCAATTCTGTTGCTTCCGTCAGAGATAAGGGGTTTTCTGCCTTAAGAACTGTTTGGAGGGAAAAGATCTAATTTGTGGCTCATAGTCGAATATTTTCCACTTTTTGTTGTTGAGGAAAAACCACTCATCTACAATTGAGATCTTTCTCCAAATTGTTCGAACAGGATGGATACTTGCACATCCATGACAGGAGATACCAAATGTTTACACAACAATGAGACGACTCAAAGCACCAATTCTCTTGCTTCCGTCAGAGATAAGGAGTTTTCTGCCTTAAGAACTGTTTGGAGGGAAAAAATCTAATTTGTGGCTCTTAGACTCACCCCTTGTCCAGGCTATTTGATTTTTTTAAATTTTGTTGTCGAGGAAAAACCACTCATCTAGAATTGAGATCTTTCTCAAAATTGTTCGAACAGTTCCCTAGCTGTTCTTCTAAAACTTGGCAGTTTTTGAGACCTACTGAAAAAGCTTCACTGAGTTCCAGTACAGCACGATCCCTCCAACTCAACTCATCGAAACGACTGGTCAGCTGGGGACGTCTACTTGGAGAATCACGCCTTACTCCTGGCACAGATAACTACCGCGAGGTTCTTGATTTATTCAGCAGACTTAAGACAGTTTTTGCTCTACAGTTTCTGGTTGAGCATGAATTTGACATTGGAAGTTCCTATACCCACTAAACAACCACCACAATGGCGATGTAATCTTCACAGGATATGACATAGTCGGTCAGCAGTTGAAATTGTTACTTTTAAGCAGATCTGACAGTTTCTACAACTAAACAAGGAGCCCACTCTAGATTCAATATTCCGTACAAATCCGAATAATCTGTTTTTTAGGGGCCCACATTTCGTCAAAAATCGTTCTATATTGCACAAAATTCAACGATTTTACGCAGAAAATTGAAAATAGGGCGCTTAAAGAAGTAATTATTCGAACGGAGCAAAAAGACCAAAAAAAAGGAAATTCGTCAACAATAAAATGACGTAGTTGGGTCGAATTCAATTCATATAGAGCAAATTAATGGCATTTTTTTTTTCAGGAATATCAATAAATGAAAATTAATTTTTAAAATTGGAAAATTTTCATAAAATTAGATAAATTTAATACAATTGGAGGGTTTTCTACAAGAATCGAATATCCAAAATTTTGAAAAAACCGATTTGTTGTCATGTATAACGTATAGTGGCAAGCGTGTTTCGAAAGAACCAAAAATTTATACATATCTATGTGTGATTAAGAACAAAATGGCGCCTAGATTTTGGACTTAGTCAATTCTTGAAGGAAACCCCTTAATTGAAGCCAGAAAAATCAACTTTCAGAAAAACTTCACGAAAGTTGAAGGCAGATTTTGGTGAAGTTTTACCTGTCAATGAATGAGGTTTTTTGGTGTTACATTAGTGGAATGTAGTTGAGTTTTTCACAGACAGGTTAGGGCTGTTAAGTAGTCGCCATCCGTTATAAGTACAATCTGTAATCCTAGAATACGGCGTTTTTGAGGTTAGTTTTGCTCTGCGGGGGTCGAAGCGTGTTTTTCGAGGCCGAGGATCTTCGCGGCGTCCGTAGCCGTCGACGTCAACATCGTCTCGATGAGCGACGAGTCTTTGATGCCGAGCAGGTTTGAGATCAGGTCTGTCTTGGGAGTCTGCGGGGGAGTTCTGGGAGGAGCGGCGGCCCCGGAGGCGTGTTTTTTCTTGTGTCGGAGCATCGAGTGTTTGAGCGTGAACCGTCGGGAGCAGAGTTCGCAAGAAAACGGCCTCTCTCCTGAAAAAAATGAAAAAAACTTTTGTAATCCCAGCGAAGAAAAAAAACAATTCTCTGTTAAATTTTTGAAAATTTGCTAAAGGTAACGTCGTAGATTCTTGTAAAATGGACTGAACACAGGGGAAAATGATGGTGAATGGAGAAATTGCAAGAAATCGGAGGTTTTTAACACGTTGACTGGTGCGTGATCACACGCCTGGTGCGTCAGACTTTAGCAACTTCTTCGTGTTACCATTAACGTTAGTCATTCATAGTTTGTTGCCTTCTTGTAGGTTATTGGTGAGGGGAGGACAAATTGCGGCGTGTCCTCAGTATGTGCTAATGTTATTTATTTTTCATGTCGAGCTAGCTTTCGCCCCAGGGGACATCTTCAGGACATATAAGTTTGATGGGATGAGGTTGATGTGGCCCCTTAAAAGTCTGTGTTTTAAGTCTACATTAAGGTCTTCATTTTTTTTAAAGTCTTTACCCTCATATTATACAAGCTATCATATAGATAGATACACAAGCACATAAGCCCCAGCACTTCCAAGGCATATTTTAAAGCTAAAGGACTTAGGATTTCCCCTCCTTTTTTAAAAAACTGGACCATTTTTGGGAAAACAAAAATCAACAGGACAGGATCTGGAAGTCAGAACCTAAATATCAACCTCATCCCATCAAACTTATATGTCCTGAAGATGCCCCCTGGGGCGAAACCTAGCTCGACATGAAAAATAAACAACATAAGCACATACTGAGGTCTCGCCGCAATTTGTCCTCCCCTCACCAATAACCCATTAACGTTAGGTTGACTAAAAATGTTGTCTATTGACCTTCGGCACTCCACGAGGGTCCAACCAACCTCCCTGAGAAGCTGTAGTTGTTTACATGCATGAATATGGATTCGTGTGAACGTGTTGAATATAAATTTTACCTGTGTGGGTTCTCATGTGTCGTCGGAGATCTTCAGCTGACCAGAATCTTCTGAGGCAGAAGGCGCACATCACCTTCAAAAATGAAAACATTCGATAACGTTTACTGCAGGAAATTGCCTACTTAGTATTATGTTGGCTGACCTGACAAGTATTATAACCTGAAATGTACCTTCCAGTGTTGCCATAAGCACAGGACTTGAACAGTAATGTCATACCTTGCGATTGCTTTGATCTTTGGTGACCTCGACTTCTGTCTCTTCGGTCTCTGAGCAGGAGTCGAGAGCTCCTTTGGCGACGAGGGAGTTGTACTCGGGCTCGTGGCACTTCTTGAGGTGCTCGAGGGTCTCCTGTCGCTCTGGGAAGGCGCAGTCGCAAAGGTGACATTTGAAGGGCATTTCAGGCGCGCCAGTTCCAGAACTGCTGCCACCAGAAGCTGTACAACGAAACAACTGTTCATGAATTTTGCATTTTGCGAATTAGGTCTTGCTGGCGCCCACCAAGCAAGTCTACTGCAGAAACTTTGCATCCGTGTGGCGCCCCCTAGGTGGAGGATCCGCGAACTGTAACGACCGAGTCAACCGTCCATGGTGAAACCTTGACACAGAAATTGGAGCCGTGAGAAATTTGATGTTCGTGTTATTTGATGTGTTCCACGAAATTTCAATTTTTGAAATTCTCGAACTTCAATCTGCAGTAGGAGGGAAATCATGTCACTTTTGAGAGGAGAAATTCCCGAAAAATGATCGTTCGCGCGGGAATCTGCTTGATGATAAGTAGTTCTATGTTCTCCCAAAGAATACGCCAAAGAGATGCAAAGTTTCTGTGGCAGACCTATAGTCGTTGTAGGCTGAAGACAATAGAGAGTCCCTAGTAGGGTCGATACGGCGCCACCGGAACTGGATCGTCCGCCATTTTTTCAATATGGCGAGTCGAATTGCCTCCGAGTGACGTATTCTGCTGTAATGTTACGGCGCCGGATTGAGAGTGTGTGTGTGTAATACGTCACGCGGTATCTAAGCCAAACCAAAGCCACTCTCTAATATGTATTTTTTTAAAGTCCATTCATGCAGCTTGAAAAACGAGCGACTTTTTGTGGATAAGTAACCTCAAAGCTATGGTTAAGAAAATCGAAATATTAGCTATATGAGAGAAGAGAGTAGTCAGCTTTGAGGGTGTAGCACACAGCATGAAACGTTAAAATTACCAAAATGGAAAAAAAAAAAAAAAAACTCAAAAATACTCTCCTAGTAACCACAAACTCAGAATACCCAATGAGTTTTTGGTTATAACGAATATACGACGAAAAGGTCCCCAAAACACAAATTTTGATCCGGATTTTGTGAATGAAAATTGGAAAAAAGTTCAAGAATTGTAGAATTTTCTAAAACGAATTTCAGTGGGAAAACAATTCAAAATTTGCGATGCATTTGCTAATAACAATCCGTTGTGTATTAATTTGGGGCGTTTCTTGACAGGGGGGAATTTTCTACGGGATATTCAATAGACCTTAGAATAGAATTGGATAAAATCGTTTGTGAGAGAGGAAACAACAATGTTCAGAAAGTTTTTAGCGCCCGAATTAAAATTTTGGAAAACAAAAGCGAGGTAAAAGGCAGCTCGTTTGTTCCTAAAAGCCTATAACCTTGACAGGAACTTCAATGCTTCACATTGGTACAATTATACGTCAACTGACCTGGTAGAGAATCCGAAGGTTCTTTCCTCCGCTTCTCTTCGGGTTCTTCTTTGGGCACCAACAAACCTCTGTCGGATCTCTTGACTCCGCCGTGCTTCCTGACTGAGTGTCGGTCGCAGTTAGACTTGGTGGTGAAGAGAAGAGGGCAAGAATCGCACTTATACGGCTTCTGACCTGGAAAACGATTTCAATGTAAATACAAATCGAGCAGGATGCTGAATATTTCAATTTTTCGTAGTGAACAAGTAAAGAAAACCTCTAAATTAACCTAATTTGTGCACTTATTCGTTAGTCGGCAACTGCCGCAACTACTTTGAATCTTACCTGTGTGTGTGAGGATGTGACGTCTCAGAGACGACGTCCAAGGGAACTCGCGCGAACAGTAGGGACAGCTGACACGATTCGGGGCAAGAGAGTAGGCCGATTTCTTCTTCCCATCCATTTGACTCTCCCCGGGAGAGGTTCGGCTGATCGGCGCGCTACTGGAAAAAAATGAAGGATTACACACAACTGACTCGCACAGCTGATTTGTTCATAGTATGAAATTCATACGTCAGTGACTGCCATCGCTGATGGGTACGTTTTAAGCGAAAAATCAAGTTTTTAGGTACCTCTCTTCCGAGCTGTGCTCCGAATTAGACGCCACCAGTCCTTCTTCATCTTCCTCTTCACGGTCAAAGTACTGCCGGAACGTCTGGGCCGAAGCGTTGTCCAGGAGTTTTGAAACTGAAGCCAAGTCCCCATCGCGTCGCTCCTCTTTGATCTTGATTTGCTCCACAATGGCCGCCTTCACTCCCTGAAAACACTGAATATTATGAAAGGAAAACGTGGATTATTTCATCGAATTCGCAGATTAGTACAAATTATGATAAAATGAGGGAGCACAAACCTGCGGAATTTCTTTGGGCTCGACTCGGTTCTCCCTCTGTTTCCTAGAGCCGCTCCTTTGTCGCTGACTCCAAAACTCGGGGTGCTGTTGTTTTATGTGCCTTTCCATGTTGGACCTGAAACAGATAAAATACGGATGTGCAGTAAACGAGGGTTGATACGAGGAGTTCTGTCGACAGGTTTCTCAGTTCACAAGCACCAGGTAGAACCTACAGACAGTGTAAGGATGTGAGTTCTGTACACAGGAGTTCTGTACTTCTGAGTTCTGCTCAGCCTCTACCTAGAGCTCTAGAGCACGCTGAAACTGCAAGAATGCAGATATCAAGGCCTACAATAAGGAGTTCTGTACTTTCGAGTTCCACTCAGCCTCTACCTACAGCTCTAGAGCTTGCAAAGACTGAGAATGCAGACACCGAGGTCTACAATGAGGAGTTCAGCACTTTTGAGTTCTGCTCAGCCTCTACTTGCAGTTCTAGAGCTCACTGAGTTTGTAAGAATGTAGACCAAGATCTACAACAAGGAGTTCTGGTCATCCTCTAAAACCGATTACTGTCCACCGATGAAAAGAATGAACGCGAGGCCCGACAGGGAGTTGGGTATCCTCAACGTAGAACTACACCCTTTTCCACAAATATACGTTCACAGGTATTAACAGACCTTATCCAACACCCCTGAACCTGCCGTGAGTCATACTTTCCTCCTTTCCCCTCGTTACCCCCTTCTCATATTGTCGTTTAGGTCATTTCTCGAATATCTACAGTCACTTCTGTCCTGGGCAAGAACAATACATTACGAATTCGCGATCGGGAAAGAATAGTGACCCGTCGTAATTACGTAATAAAATAACTCATCTTAACAGCGAATTTGTCAGGAGGTGTGATTTGTGGGGGTGTTAAAAAAATGTTTTTCATTGCATTGGCCTCAAATTTGTAGAAAAATATTTTCGAAACGTTTTTCTATAGAAATCCGTTTAGGGGCATTTCAATCGATTCCTAGATTTTACCGTTTTTAAAACCAAAAATTGATTAAATTTCAAAAATTTGCTTTACAAAATCGCTAAAAATAGCCATAAAGATTAAATATTTTAAATGGAAGCAAATTTCTGCTTAGAGAAAGTTTCTAGGCCATAAATTGAATAATTGTTAATTAAAGTACGCAAAAAAGTTCTCAAAACATTGAAAAATGTTATTAAAAATTGCTTAAAAATGTCTTACATAATACCAAAAATCTCAAAATTCATAATGAGTGGATAAGTTCGTGGGCTGTAAACAGGATTGTTTCACATTTTCATGCGCAAATGTGTTCTCACATAGCATAAAAGGGCTCTAAACCCAGTAAAAATGTCGGAAAATGGCTAAAAATTCAAAAGTTGTTTTTTAATAACGTTTTAAAAAGAATCGCTCATACGATCGTGCTGCACGACTTTGAATTTTCATTACAATATTTTTTCTCATCGTTTCGTTAACAAAAACGAGTAAAGTTCACATGTAGGTTTGGCATACAAAGTTCTTCTTTATTTTGATTTTTGGTGATTTTTTAGACTTCTTGCCACTTTTATTGATTTTGCCGTACACGTGCCGTGCGTGGCACTCCACCAATAATCATTCTCAATCTTCTTGATGAGGCCCACTTAGGATTTCCAGTCATATTTCACAGCTTCCATTGTAAATTCCTGAAGGCGTTCAAGTGATAAATCACCACCCATATTCCTTTCCTTTATGAATTCTCACCCAAGCCTACCTAGTGAAAAGTCAGTAAAGGATTTGAGCGGAAGTGACCGAAAATGGGATTTCCCTGGACGAGTGACAAGCACGGAGGAGGTTGAATGGTTGTTTTCAGTTTAGGATTCGGTAGGGTCTTCGCGTTCATTCTTTTCATCGGTGGACAGTAGTTTCGGTGGACGTGACAATGGATATGAACTGTATTCGTAGCTTACCTCAAAGTGAACCTGGCCTGGCAGTGGTCACAGCCAAAAGGTCTTTCAGTTCTGTACCTCCGCTGTTTCTGCTTAGGCACCAAAACTCCGTTTTTGATAACCATCTTCACCTCTTCCTGCGAAACCAAAATCACAATATCATTCCCAATCGTCCAAATACGAACCGAAGTGAATCCATTTCAATTAGTTATTGGGATTCCTTCACTAGTAGGGTTTCTTTACCTTTCGCTCGACTAGACGTCCACCTGTGAGTTGCAGTCCTCTAAACAAGTCTTTTTGAAGGTTCTGGTAGATGAGCGGTGGCGGAATGAAGTAAGGGAAAGTCAAATAGGGGTAGAGCACTTCAGGGTCTTTTTTCTTCAATGAGAGATCTGTCAAAAATGTACAAAAGATTAGTAAACGATATGTCATACGGCAGAAGAACTTATATGGGAGCTTACAGGCAGCTTAAGAGGAACCTGCCTTACATTATTTGCCAAGGAAGGACCTGCCACAGTTCAACCTCTGCCTGGCTGAGCAGGTTAAGTGCGAATTTCATTGCCAACGTAACCTGGTTTTTGTCTTACTGTAGATGTTAATGCGTTACCTTATAATATCAAAACAACCCCACACCTACCCAACAAATAGCAAACACAAGTTGCAGAAGAGTCACCTTTGATGGGTCTAAATATTTTTTGCAAGTATAGACAGACTCACCTATTGGTAGGTCCATCTGAGTTGCGGCTTCTTTTGTGTGTCGATTCCTCAAATGCCTCTCGCAGTTGGCTTTGGTTGTGAAGGCGAACTTGCAGACGGAGCATTCGAAAGGGCGGTCGCCATTGTGAGAGCGCATGTGCTGAACAAGAATGGACCTGTCGCTCGAGGAGTAGGGGCAGAGGTTACAGTTGTAGACTGGACCTGAAATAACGATGTCAAGTACCGATTAAACAATTAGAAATCTACTTAAAACTTGATTATTATATTTGAAGAACATATCAGGAGTAGTGGTGGAAGGGGGGGGGGACTGGGAATACTGCTAGTGTGGGAGTCTCTCTGACTTGTGAGGGCTGGCAATGCTGCCAGTGTGGGAGTCTCCCTTTTGAGAAGACTGGAAATGCTGCCAATGTGGGAGTCTCTCTGCTTTGAGAGGGCTGGCAATGCTGCCAGTGTGGAAGTCTCTCCCTTTTGAGAAGACTGGAAATGCTGCCAATGTGGGAGTCTCTCTGCCTTGAGAGGGCTGCCAATACTGCCAGTGTGGGAGTCTCTCTGCCATGAGAGGACTGGAAATGCTGCCAGTGTGGAAGTCTCTCCCTTTTGAGAAGACTGGAAATGCTGCCAGTGTGGGAGTCTCTCTGCCTTGAGAAGACTGGCAATGCTGCCAGTCTGGGAATCTCTCCCTTTTGAGGAAACTGGAAATGCTGTTTCTATGGAAGTCTCTCTGACTTGAGAAGATTCAGAGTAGCTCCCTTTGATCCTGGATTGACTTCTGTTTCAACCTTCTTTGCAGTGAATTGAACAAACATTGGAGAACTGTTGTGTATTTTTTGTGAAATTTGAGAAATTTGCTACTATTGATCTAACTTATAGTATTTACTACTTTTGACTGTTTAATATCTTGAGTGTTAAAATTGAAGGTGAAGTGGTTGTCGGAAAGAGGTTCGAAAATATAGGGGATAGTCTCTCAACCTGAAATGGCCGTTTAGTTGAACAATAGAGATTTGTTGAATAAAAAGTTGTAAAATTTTCAGTCGTTATGACTTTGTGAAGCTGCAACTGGAGTATGTTTACAGACTTCCCCCTCCATTTTGACATTGATTGTATCATTTTGAAGAACACATGGGTGGGTGGAAACCCAATTCGTTCTGAATTTTAAAGGGGTTTCCACGTCCCATCCATGTATACTCGAGTATCCATGGTCGCCCATGGATGCTCGAATGTAATGGATGGTCATGGAACTTTAGATTTCTCATACACTTACCAATAAGGTGAACTCTATTATGACTTTTGAGAGCACGGAGGTTTGGGAAAACGGCTGAACAGAGGCGACAAGTGAATTCTCCTTTCGCCTAAAAAAAAAGAAAAAAAAAGATGAGATCAAACAAATTTACTCGTAATACCACCCAGAATTGAATTGATTAGATTTTGAGCCAGAAAAGGTCCCTTGTTTGCCGCTGTGAGGTCTAGAATAGAAGTATTTCCAACGAGAAAGAGCTGTAGTTAACAAGGCTCAACTCGCTACGGGAAAAAATCTCAGCTCTCCAGCGGTATAATCAAGAAACTTTCTTCAATCGAATTTAGAGTGTGCGTTTGAACGCGGAAAAAAACGCAAATTTTCAATGAAATAAGCGTTTTAACATCAGGCGGATTCTTAAGAATGCTCATTTTGTTGAAAAATTCACGTTTTTCACAGTTCAAATACAAAATTTTGTATTTGAATTCGAATGTAGAAAATTGTTCGAATATACCGTTGAAAGAGATTCTGCGGATATTTCCGTAGAGTGTATCTCAAAAACAAAGTAAGTGAGTTATTCATTTACTACGAAGACATAATGTATAATGTTCAATTTCTCCCTTGCGAGGGAAAAACATTAAATCATGTTTAATGTTTTTCCCTCGCAAGGGAGAAACTCAGCTGATCAGTGACCACTCAGGCGCCTTCAGCATTCTCCATTGACCCTGCTTCTCAAATTTCAGCTTCCTGCGTTCAACAGGAGAGAAAATGGCCTTGGAGCTCACTCAGCTGATCAGTCACCCTTCAGGCGCCTTCAGCATTCTCCATTGACCCTGCCTCTCAAATTTCAGCTTTCTGCGTTCAACAGGAGAGAAAATGGCCTTGGAGGTCACTCAGCTGATCAGTGACCACTCAGGCGCCTTCAGCATTCTCCATTGACCCTGCTTCTCAAATTTCAGCTTCCTGCGTTCAACAGGAGAGAAAATGGCCTTGGAGCTCACTCAGCTGATCAGTGACCACTCAGGCGCCTTCAGCATTCTCCATTGACCCTGCTTCTCAAATTTTAGCTTCCTGCGTTCAACAGGAGAGAAAATGGCCTTGGAGCTCACTCAGCCGATCAGTGACCACTCAGGCGCCTTCAGCATTCTCCATTGACCCTGCCTCTCAAATTTCACCTTCCTGCGTTGAATAGGAGAGAAAAAAGTCTGCCAAGTTGGGTGGGCAGTATAGCTTCCTCACTCATTGTAACATGGACGTATAGAATCAGTTGGCGAAAAAATTATGATTCAAAGAGTTATTGAATACCAAAATATTAGCGGTCCACCGTCTAGGACCTAACCCACACAATCCCTGAAAATTTCATCGAAATCGGTTGAATAGTTGCGGAGTTTTGGTTTGTAACAATAAATTTAAAGTTCGCGCATGCGCAGCGGCTATTGCTTGACCAATTTGATTGAAACTTATAGGGTGTCTCTTAGAAGTTAGTCCCTAACTAACCTCCAAATTTGAGCAAAATCGGTTCATTAGAAACCGAGAAACCGAGGTCCCAGGAAATTCACGTTTGCGCATGCGCACTCGCTCCTATTGGTCCGAAGGTGCTGAAATTTATAGGGGACCGTCTAGGACCTAACCCGCACAATCCCTGAAAATTTCATCAAAATCGGACCACAGGTTAGTATAGTTTTGCCCGTTGCAAATTTGCGTGTCGGAATTCACAGAATGACCCCCAGCCCTAAAACATTAAACATGTTAAAAGTCCGTTGATATTGATGATTCATATAATGTGGTTGGAACGTTATAGGAGAAATTTTGTTACCAACTAGTGATGAAAATAGGCATTTGGAAAACTATTGGTTGGAAAAACGAGCTATCTGCAAACTTCAATTGCTTGCTGCGCTTCGAGCAAATTATTTAAAAATCGTGTGGACAGAAATTAGTTTTACACGTTCAACCCTCTGAAATGAATAGTCAAATGTCTCTTATTCAATTCATTAAAAATTCACCAGTAATTGTAGGTTATATTGAATGGATCATAAACCTGAAGCTTCAAAAGTAATAGGTAAGTTTTTAATGTTAACAAAGAAAATTAGAAATGCTGCAATTAGTCTGCAACACAAAGACATGAAAATGTCAAAAATTGCTAAGAGACGTATTTGTTGTAAATTAGAATCGACTACCTCTAGAATTAGAGGGTTTTCACACTGTACAAGTGACCTAAATGTCTACCTTCATTTTCCTAAACTCCTCGATGAAGCAGTCCTGCTCTTCTTCGTACTCTGGCGACCTCTCGAGCTCGAGGCTGGCGAGGAATTCCCTCTTCGACGACAGATCGTAACCCTCGATGTTGTTGTTGTCTTCGAACCGCTGTCGTTTCGGGTCGGAGCCGGAATCCTGCGAAGAAACAAGTAAATTAAGGATCCGTCGATCGATATAATAAACAACTCCAAAAAAATGCAAGCCATGCGGTTTGCGGCATGCTTAGGGTGAGGTCACCAGTAACAAACAAAGGACCAATAATTAGGGTGACCAGATTTTTTTTTTTTTTTTTTTTCAGTGAAAGCAACCCAACAAAAAGACAATTTTAAAATACTGAAATTACTAATAATACTAATAATTTTTTTCTAATTACTAATTAATTAGGTACTCTTATACTTTATAAAGCCATCCTCAAAACAGAATAACTAAGTAACAGTGCATAAAATATAATTTGGTAGCCTTTAAGGGGGTCTCAGTCGGTCGCCGTTCGTTTT